>DWQX01000519.1:0-41134 GCA_018245475.1 Pharmacophagus antenor | reverse complement strand
GACGAAGACGAGGCAAGGGCGGCATCACGGGATGAGCCGGGCAGGGTCATGGGAAGCCGTTCGGATACGACCACGACTCATTCAATACCTGTGTTAACTTTTTTTTTTGGTGGCTGGCAATTTTTTATTTCTGTGTATCTGAAAGTTATTTTAAACATTGTAAGTCTCGAAAGGCTGTACAGATTTTGATATATATTTATAATTTGAAGATAATTTGATTGAGAATATTTTTAGCAAAATAAAAAAAGGGTTCAGTTGTTTAAAGATTATTAGCGATTTTCTACTCTCCATTGCAAGTATTTTAAAATTTTGTATTTTAGATAAAGTTAGGGGTGCTTGATAATGGAGACCTTAATATTTATTATTGTAGCTCCAGCACGCTTTCCAATGAAGAGTAAGACAGTACAAGTGACAGCCGGGGAGGCGGCACATCTTCAGTGTGCTGCGTCAGGAGACGCTCCATTAGAAGTTAGTTGGCGTAGTCCTCATCATCACACAATAGCGCATCACCTAGATCAAAGGTAAAATTATGGACGACAGAGACAGCATAACGAATCATTGCAGTTAAACATCCGTCATATTTGGCTACTAAAAATTTATCATTTTAAATTAATTTTTTTTTTATCTACTGTGATTTCATATCAAAATATAAATAAGAAGTATAGTAAAATTTGAGTCTGTTATTATAACAAAATTAATTTCTAGATATTGAATCACGTATATAATAAGTTTGTTAAGGTAAATAAAAAATATACAAGAGGTCATAAACTTGTAATCTATTTCAGATATACCATCCGTGAACAGGTCCTTGATGACGGTCTAGTATCTGAACTAAGTATTCTACAGACGTACAGACAAGACACTGGAGCCTTGACTTGCCGGGCTTCCAATGCTTATGGTCAAGACGAAATGCTCATTCACCTTGTTGTTCAAGAGGTATTGGTTTAAAAATATACTCGTTGATATTTTTACTATCACTTTGTTTTGTAACTGATTTATTTATTAGTCAACAAATGAAACTGAATAAACTAGTTCTTATTACTAGCGTTTGTTTTCAGGTACCTGAAATGCCGAAAAACATAAGAATAATCGACCAACAATCGAGATCAATACAGATATCGTGGACCCAACCGTATGCTGGAAACAGCCCGATAATTAACTATATAGTACAATTCAAGGAAGCACCAGGTATCCTATAAAGTCAAGTATTATTTTTAAAAAAAAATCTCATAGAAATTTATGTAAGAAATAAATGTCAATATAACGTAATGGTAACGTAATAAAATTATATTAAAATAATATTTCTTAAATGTTTTGTTTTGCTAAGTTTTTTAAATTTCATCACTAAAAGATAGATATTACGAATTTGACCAGAGTATCGGTATTAGTTCTAGGTTTACTTTAAAAATGCATTTAGCTGTAAATCACAGAAGGTTTTTATTGTGGAATTTTAACTTAGCGAAAAATGCTTTAAAATTATAATTTGAACATTGTAATGCTTTTATACAACGTAAATATTGTAAGTTAAATTTTGTGTTTCTCTATACGACATCTACGAGTAGTCTGTTCATCTTAATATTTACCACACCATTAGTTCATTATTTTTAGCAATTTTTATGTAATGGCAAATTGATTTTTGATCACAATAATACTAATTTGACAATGGATATGGTCCTATAAATTTCAGAGCCATGGCCAACCACACCACAAAAAGTTATAGTGCCGGGTAGTGTAACATCTGCAAGCGTACAAAATTTGCAACCGGCAACGTCTTATCACCTCCGGATAATAGCTGAAAACCGACTTGGTCAAAGTGAGCCAAGCCAACTGGTTCAAGTGACCACTACTGAAGAAGGTAAAAATGTTAAACAAAAATAATTAATAAAGGTAATCCATATTAAACTAATATTCATAAGGCAATTAATAAGTTCAAACGGTTACGATAGAATGAATTTTACTTTTTGTTAAATTATTAACAACTATTCTAAATAATAACATAAAAGTATTTATAGTTTCACTATTAAATAATTCTTGTTTTTTTCTACACAATAACAAACAATATTTGTAATAAACTTGTTAGTAGTGAAATATTAAATGTATCTACATATATTTTGCTTTTCAGTTCCCAGTGGCCCACCCTTAGATGTTAGAGTCGAACCCAAAAGTTCGACGGAATTAATAGTTAGTTGGGATCCACCACAAAGAGATTTATGGAATGGAAATATCCTTGGATACTACGTGGGATTTCAAGAAGTTAGAAATATAATAATTACTAGATATCATTTAATTAATTATTAAATAAGCTACAAATTAAAAAAAAAACAACTTACTATTTGTTATACAGATGTTTTTACTCATCGCTTATAGAATTATGCATCATAAAGATATCATAATAATATATCGATAATACATTTAGACAAATAAAACAAAAGTTATTTAGAATATTTACTACTAACAAATTCATAATTTTAAATTGTCAAATAGTAATTATTCAAGGTCTTGGTATAGCACCTATTTGCAGTCATTGCTTTAATACATTTCCAATAATTAGCAGTAAACAAGTTATTTCACTAGACAACCTAGCATGAAATAATTTATAGTTCAATACCTAATACTATCTCTGAAATCATCTAATGAGCGTCGCGTTCGCAAAATATATATAAGGGTAATATGAAATATGTAACTAAAATACGCCCGTGCCAAATGCTGTGATATAAAAATGAAAATGGCGCATATTTCAGCTGAACAACAACAGTACAGTATTGATAGCAAGTGGGCCGGGAGGCGCGTCGTACACAGTGCGCACCGTGGAAGGTACCGGCACTGCACGGGCGCGGACCACGCTCTCTGGGCTGCAGAAGCACACAGCATACGCTGTAGTCGTTCAGGCCTATAACAGCCGAGGCGCGGGCCCAGCGTCACCGCCTACAACTGCCACCACAATGGAAGATGGTAGTTTTAATATATACTACAGACGGTTAATTCTGCCTATCAAAATTAGCGTATTTAAATGATTGTCCTAATTAGATGCTGCCAAATGAAATCGTAAAGAAAGAAGACACCTTTAAACAATACACAAGACACCGCAATGTCAATTACTTAAAAAAAAGTTAATTTCAACATTACTTCCAGTTAAGATTACGTTTACAGTCGGTGTTGGTTTATTTAATACTTAACTAAGCGAAGAGACGAGTAGAACATACACCAAATAAAAATTTATAATGATACTCGGTTATATGGCTAAATCCATACAACTGTTGTGCTAGTCTTTTCTATAACACCATAACGCGTTCGTCGCTATGAGATAAAGAGATATTAAATTACATCAACTCAGAAATTAACTAACTACAAGCCTCTTCGAATGGATAATATTATCACACTATTATGTATCTTTATTATGTAGAAGTTCTCCGGCAATAGAGACCAGGTAACCATTTAAATATCTTAAATTAGCAAACAATATATTTCCATGCGACAGTGCCAAGTCTCCCGCCCGGATCTCTACAATGCACTGCTCTGAGTTCGCAATCGGTACGAATGACGTGGGAACCACCACCGGTGAGAGGTCGCAACGGCGTGTTACAGGGTTACAGAGTCACGTATGCACCGGTCACTGATTGGTATGGTAAGTAAACGGTAAATGGAATAATAATAGTCATTGGATTTATTAAAAACAAAAATTTATGAATAAATTAATTACTAAAAATATGGGAGTTATAATTAAAAAAACAATTATTAATTTAAAATTTAAAACAAATACATTGAATTTACATTAAAAGGACAATTAAACGTTTACTGCCTGCAATTACAAACTTCATAATATAATTTCGGATCTTTTATATATATCTATTTTATTTAGGCATTGAAGAAGCAGTTACTAAACAAATATCAGCATTACATACTACGCTGTCGGGGCTCAGACGATACACGAACTATTCAGTTACGGTTTGCGCTTTCACCGCTGCCGGAGATGGAGTCAGAGCTGCACCCGTTTATTGTCAAACTGAAGAAGATGGTAATTGTCAAAGAGATTATGGCCATCATTATTTACTTCCTCAACATAAATACCTACCGCTAAATGTTTTTCTTCTAGTACCATCCGCTCCAGCTGATATCAAAGCAGTGGTTAGTTCCCGCAATAAGATACTTGTATCGTGGTTACCACCGTCTTCTCCTAATGGTGTTCTTATTGGATATACCTTATACATGAGCGTTATAGAAGATGGCCGAGAAGTAAGTCGAATGACTAAGATTTTCCCACAAATTTTTGACGGTGTGTACTTTACGTAAACTTGAATTTCTGTTGCATTAGGAAGGAACGCATAAACGAATGCTATCGCCGAGTACTCTTTCGCACGAAACAGCAAGATCTCCCCCGCGTGCGACTCACCAATTTTGGGTATCAGCTTCCACAAGGCTTGGGGAAGGTGAAGCAACACGTGTTGTAACTGTTTTACCATCAGATTCCGGTAAATAAAGGTCTTTTATGTTAGCTACAATAATAACATTCATTTATTGAAAGAAAACCTCTTAACATACCTAACCAAAACGAATATAAGTGTAATCAACTATTGTTTCAACAGTGCCCGCAAGAATCACGTCCTTCAGTCGTAACATAGTAACTCCATGGAAGGAAAATATATCGCTGTCATGCAATAAAGTAGGCGTCCCATCGCCATCTACTACTTGGAGTATGAATGGTGCAGTTTTAGAATCAACTTTGAGAAAAAATGTAACTAATGATGGAACTCTAATCATCAGGTAAGAATTTAGTGGATCAAAATCACATATTGCAACAGTTGAAGCATCTATCCGTGATCCATTCATCATTTAAACTACGACAAAAATCGCTCGCTTATATTGAAAATAAAACAGCCTCACTTTAATACTATATTTGTTTCTCCACATGTCATGCGAAAATCACTGGCCTAATTAAGATAAAATTCATTGTTAGTATTGAAATAGGTCAACATAAAACTTTTGTAAAAAAAATACAGTCTCTTTAACCGAAAAGGAATAAATTTTTTTAAAGCGGATTAAGTATCTGGGGAAAGTAAATGTGTCAACCATTTAGAAAAGTAGGAAAAATTACAGATTTAAATTTAGTGGCTTCTGTTTCTAATTTATATGATGTAACTATTTTTAGTTATGTTGATCGTAATTTTTCTCTCAAAATAATGACTTTATTTTATTAACTTTTTATAAATCTTTCAAACAGTATGACACAGTATGCGGACAGTGGTAACTACACATGCGCTGTGGAGAATGCTCATGGTCATGACGAAGTAACGTACAGTGTTGAAGTTAAGGTACCGCCGCAGCCTCCTGTATTGGCAGTTGTTGATTCATATGCAGACTCTCTGCACTTACAATGGAGCGACCAAGGTGACGGGGGAAGCCCTATTTTAGGTTCGTAACTTTGTATTATATTTATAAATAGATCATCACCATAGTAAAGTCTATGTGTATTTGAAGTAGTAAGAAGTAATTAAGGCAACCCGTTTTTCTTTAACGTTACATCATGGAGGCAATTAAAGTTTACTCGTGGGTGATGTTCTTCTTCTGGAACAAATCAGATAAATCAATTAAGACCTTTAAATCCTATTTTAATTTGTATTTATATTTTAGGGATTAGCTTGTATTAAAATGTTTGCCCATCGCTAATACAATTTTTATAATTTCAAAAAATATTTATATTTTTTCTTAACTTTGTCCAGGATACGTTATTAATTATAAGCGTGAACACGGTGATTGGGAGGAGCTCCAAGTGGAAGCGGGCACATCAGAACATGTGCTACCGAACTTGTGGTGTGGAACTCGATACCAACTTTATATCACCGCTTTCAACCGTATCGGGACAGGTCTTCCTTGTGATATCGTCCATGCATATACTAAGGGCACCGGTGAGTAAAGACTTTTGGCCCGATTGTGTTACAAAGGCAATGTCACACTAAAAGTAGAAAATGTAAACTCTTCCTTTTAACACGTAAATGCCCAGCATAAACGCTAGAGTTTCTCTCGGGGCCAAAATCCGGGAGTGTAAAAATAATTTACGTATATTAATTAAATACTGGAACAACAAGGCTTAAAAGTCTTAGTACAAATGCTTAAAAATTGAACTCATCAAAACTTACGCGTCATATAAACTTGTTGCTAATTAAACAAAATAACCTTACAACCTATGGAAAAATTTGCCTTAGAAATAGACGTAGTAATTAAACGTTTTGAATGATTACAGTGCCTGTAAAACCAAAACATTCCCAAATGATTACTCTCAATACCACGACTGTCACTGTCTGGTTGGACTCCTGGGGAGACGGCGGCTGCGGAATACTCTACTTCGTAATTGAATACAGAGAGATTAGTCAGGCACAGGTGAGATATATCTAGAATACATTTATTATCGCATTATAAGAGAAAATGTAGCGTGCAGATTGATCACATCAAATTTGATTTATTAGCATACAATACGTTGTTAATAATCAGTTTTCAATAAATTGTTAATAAAAGTTTCTTTTTGTAGTATCTTTTGTTCTATAATATGTATGACAATATTATTCTATAATTACATGATTATTCTACCACTCTTCGCCTCCGGACGTCTAGATGCCCGGAGTTTTATCATCGTTTTGCTGTGGACATTACCTGCATTCGGACGAAGTCTATCTTCTATTTGTTCATAATACGTACAACAAAAGAATGGAGCAAACTATCGGCGCCAGTTCTCCCATCCGAATATAACGTGGCTGTCTTTAATAATAAAGTTAATAGTCTACTTCTAGGTTTGTGCGCTTTATCGCCAAAAACCACATCATCACTTAAGACCAGGTGAGGTTGTGGTTAAGTACAAACATGTAAAAGTTAAAAAAAAAACATTTTGTGTTTGTATATGTATGTACATATATGATAATATATGTATATGCTTAACCCTATAAACATTGGAAGGAACATTTAATATGGTTTTTTATTAATTTTTTATATATTCTACCTCCACTAATTTAAATGACTAACTTACTTTTATTATTTCTAGTAATTTATTCTTTATATCCGTGTTTAACGTGTTTTAACCGTTACAAAGTTAAATTTTTAAAATAAATCTATGTCCATTAGCAGTCCAAGTGAGAATACAGTCAAAAACAGTCGTATTAAGTTTGCGACTCACTAACGTTGTTTCAGTGGCGGCTTGTGTCGAACAGCGTGCAAGCGACGGAGCGCGTTTTCAGCGTGACCGGCCTCTCTCCGGCGACGCACTACCAGCTGCGCATCACCGCCCACAACAACGCCGGACACGCACTCGCGCTATACAACTTTACGACGCACTCGTTGACAGGCAGTCAGTCCTTACTGCATGGTTTATTATCGGCAATAAGTTAACAATCGGCTTCATACTACACGTGATATTAAGTGACAATGAGGCTGTAGGTCGTAAAACGTCTCCCACATGTATGACTGACGGAACGTATCATTTCTGTTATGGCAATTTCACTGAGGATAGTAGCTAGCCAGGTGGAGATGAAAGAATCCTACCACCATCTATTAACCAGTACTCACGTGGCCACGAAATTGATTTTGGATAATCCGTGTTACTAGACAAGCGGTAAACCATTACGCCGCGGAGGTAGTCTAGACAGTGATGCCAATTTTAAGTTAGTATTAGAAACGTTATTTGAATGTTATTTTCGTATTTATTAAAACAATATAGATAACGTATGATAACAGACACAAGCACAAACATATTCACACGCATGGAGGGGCATATAATAACCGAAGAGTTGTGACCTGTGACTCGATCTAAATTATCGTAGGTAGTAGGCAAGTGCAAATGTCCGAAATTATTTTTGAAACTACAGTAATAATTATAGTAGTTTCAAAAAACATGAATAATATTAATTTATTTATTTTTATTAGCATTTCAGCTTAATTACTACTTTGTACAATCAAGTAACATTGACGACCTTTCTATCATCAGTATCAGTAAAAGCCTTATTATTCTTCAAATGCAAATCTACGCAGCAACTTCCTTGGTTATTTCGTCTGTATGAGGACGAGGAACGCTTAAACAAACATCGCTTGTGCCGTTTGCTCCGTTTATATAAAAAGAAGCATTCGAGACTGGCTAATGATCCGTACATATTATCATTACATTCACTGTGTGTAATAGGCTGGTTTAAATGACATTTATAAGTGACTTGCAATACTGACTGAATGTTTTCGTGTGTTCATGCGGTGCAGTTGTGGAAGGCGAGATATCGCCGGCGGTGCCAGCGGCCGGCTCCCGCTCGCTGGGAAGCGCGCGCGTGCTTCTGCCCGCGGCGCTCTCGATGCTCGTGCTGGCCGCACTCATCGCGATCGTGCTACTAGTTCGACGAAACAGTAAGCATCTACCAAAATACATTTGAACTCTGTACCGCGGATTTTGTTCATATATTTTATAATCTATATATATATCGTTTTACTTAGCAAGGTTTTTTATTTTGGAAAATATTAATTACTTATTGTTTATACATCTTGTTTGGTTTTTAACGGGTTCAACTAACAATTTTTTTTTTGCAAAATCTTAGTAATAATTACTGTAATATTAAACGCTAAAATTACCAGAACTACGTTGCCAAAGTTTTATAAATTTTTTGAGAAACAAGAAGAATAATAAATTAACAAAACAATTTTTTTAATTTTAAATATAACAGAAAGTGTTGATTTTGCACCTGTTGAATAATTTGTAATAAAAATTTGTTTCTTTTTTTTTAATTTAGAATTATTACAGAATCCTTATCTACTCTTATCCTATAGCTAACAACACCTAACATAATGGTATAGTTTCTCGCAATTTCTAGATTATTAAATCTCTTTACACAAAACATACGATGCATGCAAAAATTATGTAATCGTTGCGATTAAAATAACAAATCTCGTAAATACAACAACTAGCTGGCGGTGTATCTATTGAAAGGAAGAAACTAAATAAGAACCAACTTTGACTCAGAAAAGTTTTGTACAAATTTGGTTATCCTACTATAAAGACCGTTCTTTCAAGATTTATTTCGCTTAAAAAAACATCAGAAGTTTGATACCTAGTTACTGAACGAAACTTAAATAGTTAAAAGATTTTTACATGTGGCATACGATTTTACAATATTTTAAACACGGTGTTCAGTAGCAGTGTTAAATGATCTATGATTATAAATTGTAGTACAGTCGTCCTCCGTACCGTACTATATCGAAACAATGTTTTATAACGACCTCGTTATACGAAGAAGGCTTGTATAACATTATTTTGTACTTTTTCAAAAAAGATAAGTCTTTTATACTCTAGGACTCCAGAATATAAGAAGTTAATATTTTACTTCCGTCATTAGTCTTCTAAATATTTTTTCCAGTTAGTCTGAACTGAATGGTTTGTAAAAGCCTGCTGCTCGTATGAAACAATATCTGTATAACATTTTTTTTACTAGAAGCCGGAACTACTGAAACTGCTGCACCTGAAGCGGGTGTTGGAGAATCGCCGTCAGTGGCACAATTGCAGAACAAGGTGAATAGGGATCAACAGTATCTGGCAGCGCGTGCGCAGCATCCTGCCCCGCAGCATCACTACAAACACGCATCAAACGGTATTATATTATTAAACGAAGTATGAATACTCATATTTTACTTTATTTTTAACTACTATTTATTTAGTGAAATCAAAGAAAAGAAATAGCTCATAAGTTAAAAAAATATTTAACGTTATGTTATTTGTCAAATTAAAATTATTACACTATATTATTAAACAAATTTACATGCTAATCTTTATTATAATGTATAATAAGACCTAAAAATAAAGTTGAATAATAATATGCCATAAAACGTGTTGTTAAAAGGATATAAACAATGTTATTTAATATTTTAAAATACTCGTAACAAAAATCACACGCGGTTACTTTCTTTAATTATGGTTAAGCACACTAAATCTAACCAAAACTTCGAATAGAATAGATTAATTCGTTTTTAGTATATAATATATAATTATAAAAGTATAGGCATAATTTTTTAATGTTAGTGTGTGACCAAAAGTGACAATCAAGTCATTTAAATAACAAATTAGTTGATTCTAATGGCGAGTCCTAGTGATTTGGCCATCGAGCGTCTTATTAATATGTTCAACAGTTGCTTTTACTTTTTTTATTGAAACAAAAATATTAAGGCTAATTAAAAAAAAATTATACTAACAAATTTATCAACATTATCTACATTTGTTTACTTATTTATTATTACTTAAAAGATAACTACGATTAAATAAATAATTTAAATAAACAGTTAAGTGTCATATCTTCTATAAAGCACTTTATAATGATATATCACAATTTCTTTCGAATAACACTCTGTGTTACGGTTAAATGATTCAAATAAATGTTTTATTTTACAGAGTACATAGAAGACATATGCCCTTATGCGACGTTCCAATTGACGAAGCCAACGGCCTACAGCGAAAGCAGTTACAGCGGAAATGTGTACAGTGGACCCTATCATTCAGTACGCGGTTCCTTTGTATACCATGATCTGAAACAAAACGATAAATATAAGGTATATTACAATAACTATGAACTGTATATATATAATATGTTATACATATTACTATCTTTCTTTTTTATTTATTCTATTTTTTTTAATCTTCATTTATTTCATTTGAGGTCTTTATCATAAAGATATACCGAACCCATCATAACTACTGTATACATTAACATCAAAAACAAAAATAACGTTTACTTGAAAAACAAAAATTGTCTATAAAATTTTAAACAGGGTATAAAATAATAACTTACATAATTCTAAACTGTGTGACAGCTCTACTTAATGACAGTGATAAAATGTAAGTCGTAGCCGTATCAATGGATGGATTGGAAGAAAGACTATAACACTCACGTCCATAATATCAATCATTAAGTAGAGCCTCCCGCACATCTGGGTTCCTTACACTCTAACAGCAAATGTTGCACATCTTCTGTTTTGATGCATTCTGTACAATTAGAGGATTTAGCTTTTTACATCAGATATGCCAACTTTGCAGACGGATAGTGTCCAAAACACACACGTCAAATAATGTTTTTTGTCCAGTGGTTACAGAAATTAACATACTCAACCAATTTACATTTTTATTTTCTTTGTAAATGTATGTTCTCAAAAAAAAATAAGGCCTGTAATTTTCATCGTTAGGGAAAAGAACCGGAATACACTAAGGTTCGAAGAAAAGGTGCGAGACTCCGTGACCCTCATTCAGAGAGCCAAGGTATGGTTCGTCTTTAAAATTTTATTTATAATTGACTAACCGCGCTTATTTATACGTAGTTAGCTACGTTTATTTAGTTAGTAGTTTGCACTTTGTATTGATTGAATTTAATTTAACCCATTTAAGTTTTAAGTACAGAGATTCGAATTTGACAAAATGATCGCCTTTTATGCAACCTGATGGGAGCGTAACTGGTGTTGTAATTTATAAAGGTAAGCATGCACACAGTGTATCATACTAATATTCGATAATAATTTCGATTATTCGACCCATTGAGTAATATCTCTTCAGTTTATTAAATCGATTCATTGCCATCACTCCATAAAATAGAGTATTGTATGATCACTATCTCAGTATAAAGTTTAAAACGTTTCGGCCCTCATACTTTGTACCGCTAAAATTAGTAATCATATTCCATATATTCATAACCAACATTACTGTGTTCTTTTCAACCATAACACCGTAAATTCATCTGTGTGTTACTTGCTTCACGCTGACAATTATACTTCACGAAAACTCGTACATGTACTTATAAAATCTAATTCAATGGAATAATGAGAATAAATAGAATTTAAGAATTTATCAGGTTGAAAATGTTTACTTTGCTGGAAAGTAAATTTGGATTACTATCCAATTCAAATTATAACTATTACATTTCGTGCAATAGTTTTCGTGCCAGTATGAATCAGCTTCATCATTTGCTTTATGACTACACGAAACTGATATCCAGGCTTGCTTCGCAGAATCGGACAACTTGGGCTCGACGGACTCGGAGGTGAAGAAGATATTAACGCTGCACCTGCCCATTACAGAATACGAGGACGACGCCAGTGACGACGCTAGCGCCCCCCACTCCGACAGCGAACCGGGCGCGAGACTCCGCCCAGCGCACCCCACTACCTGTAAATTTCAAATTAATATATTCATACCTTAGTGAGCAACGAACCTATTTTTATCCAATAATTTTACTACACGAACAAGACGTTCACCTTTTTATAAGTAACACAACGCCTATAATAATAAGATGCAAGTCAAAATGTTTACACAACACTGTTTGGCGTTATAAGATTTAAGATATTACATCTTCTTACCACCAATAATTTCATTAACTATAACGCCTTGCAAACTGAAAAAGAAATAACGTGAATGGCAGTAAGGTTTTTTTTATCCAATCTGGCTAGTTACAACCCTTTATGTCAATTTGTTGCATAATAGCATTGTTAGTAGTATATTTTGATAGCCATACATAGAGAGTAATTCTGATTTATTCTGCGCGAGCACGCTTCACTATCTACCTTATTTTACCTGCCTTATTGTAAAAATATCATATGTTAACTGAGGTCAAGTATTAGCCCATTGACGATAAAAAATGGTAGTATTTGGCGATAGAGATGACTACAAAAAAGACATTTTCCAAAACGTGCAATTGTGATTTGGTCACTTTTATCCTAATTGCATAATAAAAAAAATTTGATCAATAAAAATCGGTTCCGATAAATATTTCTCACGTCAACTAGTGAAGTCAATAGTAATATCGCAGCTTATAAATAAAAAAAAAATTACAATTATTTGAAATTAGAGATAGTTGTTTGTTACTGAACACCTGTTAAAATAGTTTAATTGCAATTGTGTGCAAACATGACTAAAATCTGGTTCAATTTATTAATTATCGCCATAACTAACGCGATATGCCGGGCGATAAAGCAATGTGTAAACATTTAAATTACACCACATTTTTAAGAGCATCGTAAAAAGCATCACCTTACTATTGCATTTCAAAAAACATCATCTTCATCATTTTCACTCTCTTATTTTATTTCGAACAATAACATTAATAGTGTTAAGCGACTATATCTGTATTTGTTGTGATGGTCAGACCCGAGTGTAGAACGAGAAGAGTCGTCATCTTCCTCAGAGAACTCGGTAGGTGGCGTTGTTCGCAAGGCATTCCCAAGCCGCAAAGGAAAGGCGGGGGCTCTTGGCAAGCGGCACGTCCGCTCCTCCAGCGGGTACAGCAGTCATAATGACGAAACCACTTTCAGGTGATTTACTTATTCATCCTTCATTTTAATAATAACATAATTCATTAAAAGTAGTGCTAATCATAACAAAGCACGCTAAAACCAATTCACATGGAGATTTTTATGGCGTCTCATATTATTTAATTTATTTTAACTAATTTAAGTACCATATAACAAATTTAGATAAGAATAGTAGCTGTAATAATGTTCTAACAATTATATGTAACAAGTTTATTTTAGCTGCTGCTAAAGAAAATGGTTAATACCTGTTAAAAAAAGTCGCTTCTGCCTTTATTTTAGGTCATTTGTAACTAAATATTTCACACGCCGGCTAATTAAATTTCACTAGCATGGTTAAACTTCATTTTATTAAATAGTTTAATTTTAATCATTCATCTATCATTTCAATTTTATTACAATTCATATATTTCATTTTTTCATAATGTACGTGTAAAAGTCATAACCATCGCTCATACGTTCAAAATGTCCAAACCAAAGTTACTTGCCGATGCAGCATATCAAACTACCCGTCGTTCAACGAGCACATTCACCCGCCTTCGAGGTTCTCGGACGACACAGAGTGCGAGAGTCACCATCGCCGCAAACGAAGCCACGCAACCCACAACGATCCCAAGATCACTCGTGAAGCATTCCAGATTAACGTCTGAACGTAACTTGGTCGATATAAAGATAATTAAAACGAGCGAACATCTAGAAGTGTATCACACTTAGACTTAGATTTTACAGAGAACTCTGTTAAAAATTTTTGTCTCGAGATTTAATAAAAACCATGACCTCACTTATAATTTGTTACGAGGTTAATTTGTCTAATAAATATTAAATATAACATTGCTTTATATGTATATCGCTTGTCTTCCCCTGATCAATAAAATATAATTTACGAGGGGATATTGACAAAATAATCAAGTATGTGATATACTTAAAAAAGACATTAAAAACTTTAAATGCTATTTATGCACCAAATTATATACTACTAAATAAATGTACTTATAATGAAATAAATTTCGCCCTTGGTAAATTTTATAACTGTATTATGTGGATTTTTATTAATATTAAAATCATACATATTAAATTAAATTCATAGCACTTCCAATATTCGCATTACTTTTTTAAAACATTAAACAACTATTCTAAAGCATTCCATCGCTCCCGAAAATCTTAAACAAATAAATAAGCATTCTTGAAATATATTTAATGACACTCTTCATTATATATCCTGTCACGAAAAAATCAGTCTTATCATTACACTTCTCCTTTGGATTAAAGGCTAGAAATGCGTACATAGTTAAATTACATAATCATAAAATACGATTTACTGTAATTATGAAAAGTTTGAGAAAATTAAATTGACAAAAATTGCTCCTTATTGAATAAAAATCAAAAAATCTACTGCTACTACTAAAGTAAATTTACCATAATAAGAATTGCCAAAATTGATAAATAATTATTTTCAATTGTGTACATATTGTTGTAGATATTTAGTTGTAGCAAGGACAAATAAATTTTAGTATCATACAATAGCATTTTTGTACTTCATTGTCAAAAAAATCTTGAAAATGTAAACGTGTTGTTTTAAGCGCTAATAATAAATGTTATCGGCCCTAATATTTATAATACAAAAGTTAATTTTAAAGTTTAGTGTCATAATGGTCTAGCTAGGTTTTAATATCGACTATTTGTCATTTGTAAATATTGTTGTAATTTAATGTAATTGAAATAACGAACGTAAATGTTAAGGAGAACAATAATTAAAATAATACATATATACATATATTAAACTTAATGCCTTATTGACCAAAGTCTTAAAACTAGTTGCAGATGTAATTGTTAGATTACGTCTTAAATTCGACTTGTTTAATTAAATGTTTTAACGTTGTAAAGTTTATGAAAACCTTATCATTGGCGGAACTTATCATTGTCTACTACACGTTGCCAAATACTGTGTAATAATCATATGTGTTAATTAAATCAAAACAGATTAGGTTTAAAAAATAACTCGTTACATTATTGATCTTTTTTAATCAAGAGACTGATTTGTTTTTGTAACAATTTTTCTTTAAAAACTTTAATACTGATTTTTTAAATAGAACTGTAAGAGCTTAACTGCTTTTTAAATACTTTAATAATGTTAATAACAAAAGAGTTTTTTTCCTATTCTACCAGAAATGCAAATCTGCAAATGTTAATATTCAATAGTATTTTAGATGAATGACAAATAATTTCAATCGAATAGACCCCAAAAGCATATTTTATTGATTGATAGATAAATAAAAAGCGTCTGCTGTTATAAATCTGTTAAAAAATCCTCAGTAACCATTGACACGAGACAATATACTTACCTATAGCTTTTTTTGGTGAATATGGCAGGAAGTTACCTATCTTTAATCGTGTATTTCAAGTGTATTCAGTAGTTGTATTTCAGTGGGTGTTGATTATTAAGATAATGTTTTGTAATTGAGGATACGTGTTAAGAAATAATGTGTTTTAAATATTTTACAATCGTTTACGTTGTCTCTCTTTCGTAATTCCAACGAAGACTGCCCTATATTTAATTGAGATCTATTTTATATAATCTAGACACAAATATTTAATGCTAGTCAAACGAAGTAAAAGTATAACTTAGAATTTAGTGTGCCGAAATATTTATGTTAATATTAAAATTTGTTTAAGAAATATTTTAAAAAAACGTAGCAAAATATTCTGTACAATTTATCATAATGCATTAATGTAAATCGTTTTTAGCTAAAAGTTTATTTTAGTTACAAAAGCTTATCTACTTTTTGTGTTACTAAAACCAATAATTGTTTAAACATTTTCTACTGCAATTTCAACAAATTGTACTATAACATAAACGTAATTATATAAATTTCCAATTAGTATAATTTTTAAGCAGTATTCAAATATTAACATAGTGTAAAATAATTTTATTTCGTGAAGTAATTTTAACCGAACTTTTACCTAAACTACGATTTATTGTTAATGCTAAACTATTATTAAACCGATTTGTAAGCAGGGCAATGAAAAACAATAGCTAATCTATTTATACTAAAAACTTGTATTCCGTAGTAGGCCCTTGCATATTTATTGTAATATTTATTCATACACGTATGTTATTTATTCAATAGATGCATGAGATCCCCAAGGAGAATTAAATAAAACGAATGTATTTCTCTGACGCTAGTCTACGAACCATATCATTTTTAACACTCCGTTATCATGAGTAACCATAATGTAAGCGTTAATAATGTTGTTGCAAATATGTTTTTATAAAGCAAACAAATGTGTTAGTAACAGTATGATGTGAAAGAAATAAAAATACATTTACTTGAAATAGTTGGTTCTTTAAATTTTTTTTCACATAAACTAAGTTTTTATAAAATAAAAAACGAAAACATTAACTTTAGGTAAATGATACGCCTCCCTAATGTAATATGAGTGTTGGGATATTTACACAACCCACACTGAATCCTTCCCTTTAAAATACGTACGTTTTAAGACTACTATTTTTAATAGCTACTATGCCCATGAAACTGGAACACAATGATATTCGCATACCACTGTTTATCAGAATAGACGCCATTTGTTACATTATCATACGAAAACGTAAGAGATCTGTAAAAAAGAATAAATTTTTGTCCAACAATGTGGCATTAAGATTTAAAATAATAATTTATAAGTGACTACAGGTTTAAAATCTTAATTTATTTCGAACGGGGAGGATACGTAGATTTTTTTACTTATTCTGGTTCAAAACTGTTTTACCCTTATATTTACTGCGATGTTATGCCTAACCAGTCAATGAATGAGGAAATTTACTATTATACTTCTAATCAGATTTCATACTGCCCTTAATATAGAATAACAGAATCTCCTCGTAATAGCGTTTTGGCCATAACAATTGAAATAGTGCAGTAACAAAGGAATTTTGGGGTCAATTAGGTTTACCATTTTAGATAAATTTATAGTAAGAACAGTTGATCTTGGCAGAGGATTACACATTTCTTTATATATAATTGCATAAATTAGTTTGATGAGAAAATTAATAGCATTCCTAAAGAAAAATATCATTTTAAAATATGTATTCTTTTACATTTGTAAATTATTCCTTTTTTTTATATATGACATGCAGGATGCCTAATTAGTATTGAGGAATATACCCATACATAACAATGGGGCTCTAGTGAGGACATTACACAACACCATTATTGTAGACAATACTGTTGAGGTAATGAGACACCGCTTCAGTTATACTAGGTACAATACAGAAGCCTAATCTTTTTTTGTACATTGTCTGAACAATAAATTGAATAATGCAATCACCTACTTCCAACCTTTTCAGAGTTCTTAGATGTAATTACAGATGTAAAAAAATAATAAAACAAAAATGACGTGTTCAGAAGTATATTTGGTAAAAGTTTGGAATGGACCAATAAATGCTTGTTGTTCTTACAATGTATGCACCACAATATAATAATGAATATTATATAAAATTTATTTAATAAACATAATTTGTGTGCAAATAATACATTACCATTCCTGTTTTTACTTATTAAAATAGTAATTCCATAAAGGAAATAAACATTAAGCACAAACATTTTAGTCTTCAAGGTACTACTGGAGGTAATGCATATGTGTTTAGTATGGAAAATGTGTGAAGTTTCAATTATTAAACGGAGGTATTATCTTTAAAAATATACCATTCATATGTAATTATTATTTAAAATGTAACATGAGAAACAAATTTTCATTTCCAATCAGTTACCAATACTCATAAATAGTATTCACTCCAGTAGACATTGTGATTTTTACATAAAAAAGAATACTGGTAGATTATGAACAAATTTTATGTCATAGTGCCGAATACAGGGTTGTGTCGACAAATACTGGGTCCATACTCCATGTATGCCTGTTTTGTGTGGCACACTTGATAAAACTCTGGTGTAGATCCCAATAGGCTACCACCAAACCAAACGGCATACCGCTGCATGTTATGCGAAACCACTTGTACATCTATTGGCTTTGGTGTAATTCGTCCTTCTGATAACATAGTTGACAATTTTAGCCTTGCATCAACAGTTCTCTTAATATCTCTTTGTAGTCTTCTACCAAAGTCACGGAACATTGTTGAACCTCCAGAAAGTACAATATTCCCATACAACCCTCTCCTCACATCAATTGGACATGATTGAATAACCTCATCTACCATCTCATTTAGTGGTACTGTGAAGTCGGCATTAGAAAACTCTGGATGGAAAAAGATTTCTGGACCTAAAAATCTTTCATAGCCCACATCAACAGAGAATGGATTTTTAGTTATTGCATTAATACCAGTATATTTCTTCATCCATTTTGCAGGATCTGAGTCATATTTGGCAAACTCCTTAGCAATATCTGGACATATATAACTATACCTTTCTTTTATAGCTTTGGCTGTTTCTAAGCTTTGTTCTGGTGGAATTCCTACTTCCCGTTCACGTAAAAGTGATTGAATGAAAGAAGTAATGTTTCTACCTGCTATCGGAATGTGTTTAATGCATGATCCAATGACATAACCCTCTGCCACTGGGACAATATGAGTTACACCATCTCCACTGTCTACCACTATTCCAGTAAAAGTGCGTTTAGCAGATGTACGTGACTTCCATGATGCAGCAAGCGCTAGAACGGCTTGTACTGCAATGTATAATCCGGGTACATTAAATGACTCAAACATTATTTCAGCTAAATATTCTCGATTCTCAGGTGTATTTAAAGGTGGTTCGGTGAGTAAGAAATGATGATCCTCAGGTTCTGCCCTTAAATATTTAAAAATGCACTGCTCAATATATCTTTCCATAAGATCCCAGTCTTCAACCAACCCATGACGCACTGGATATTTTACTGAATAACCAGTAGCTTCAAATGCTTCATCTCCAATGAAAAAATCCAAATCTTCCACTGCTTTAGTCATCCGTCTAGTGCTTTGATCGCCAACTTTAGCAGTTTCCTTTATCGCTATGGCTGACGGAATGATAAACTGAGGTTCCTTGTTGCCGGCGAACCCCAGCTTTGTGTACCCAGTTCCAACATCTATAACGCATGCCGGTAAATGGTCACCCATATTTAATTTTATTTATAGCAAGAATTAAATTTATAAATAAATTTAATATTTTGTGGGTGCGGCAACTTGACACTGGAAAACTAGTCAAAAATAAAGAAATCGGTAGAGTATGACAAATACTAAACGTCAGTAACGGGTGGATGATTAACAAAACACGTTCCATTTCTACTACGTGTCAATACAATATTTAGTATTTTATTAATATTAATTTTAAAGTACAAAAAATACTCTCTTTTTTAATTAATGAAAAATATGTTGAGACTAGATATTCTTAATAGTGTAATGTTAAAATTAAAATCCTAATGAAAAATCAGTATAAATAGTTTAAAGGTGTGAAAATACTGGTCTTAATTTATGATCCAAAACATTTCTGATTTTATCCATTAACACTAGATTCACTGACACTCATTAATTACTTTTATTCTGTAATAATTTGAAGTCTAGTAATAATAAAAAATATAATTTTTCGGCCTTTTGGCTGACAAAATCTACATAATTTAAAAATATCTTCAAAATGTATATTGACTATCGAGGATAGTAGGCGAAAGGTTTAATAAATAACACTAATTGTTTATAAAGCAAAAAATGTTTAATTGTGACCTGTTTCAAATAATATATATACAGAATATATTACAGGAATGTGAATGCAAAAATTTACATTTTTTTTACTGTAACAATAGGAGCATAAAGTTCAAGATCACAAATTATGTTTAATTTCTGATTTTTTTTTGTAAATTAGAAGTGAAAAAAAACCTATAACTATTTAAAATTGAACCAGATTTAATAATTAACAGTCAAGAAATTCAAACATATCATCGACATTGTGAATGAGCTAAATATCAACCTACAAAAATAAACACTTCTATAATGAAAAATTTATATCTGAAGTATGTACTTCAATTATTAAATCTACTATAATTTCAATTAAAAGATGTTAAATACTGTCATCAATCAAATCGAGGATTAAAATCTATAAGCATAACATCAAATATTTTTTTCAAAGATTTTTTTTTAATTTGATCAGGGAAGATATTTTTGTAAGGAAGTATAATCAAATTATATTAAATATAGCCAGAAGCCATTTTAACAGGCGCTATTTAATTTTGCAATATTGATAAATTTTCTAACCAAATGTATAGGTATTAAGTATACTTAAACACCATTTTTAAAAATACTAATATCTGTATCTTATTTTCAGACTTATATTTATGTAATAAGAAGTTACCACATCGTACTTATTATATAAAAATCAACTTTAAGTCTCTGTATTTTTCAAGGCAGCACTACTTTAAATCTCTCACCACATTGCATAATCTGAGTCATCCATGTCGAAAATAGTGAAGAAACCGATTATGGTCAAATATACAATAACATTGCCAGCCAGAGTCAAATAACATGCGCCCGCCATTATCTAAAAATTAAACACTCTTCTCATTGCTTTACACAAAAACTAAATACTGAATGAATGAATGAAATTTAATCATAATCTTTCCCATAAATGCAACCACTGACTGTAATTATACATAGTAATCGATCTATTATTTGAATAGTAGTCCCACAATTTTCACACGAACCATTTTGTGATATTTGTGTGGTGTATGGTTTTGGAATCACTAAAAATAGTTAATAACATTTTCTGCTATAAAAAAGTAACAAAACACCTATGACGAAGATAAATTTTGCAATGTATCTCTCAAAAATTGTCCCATGCTCAGCCCCTAATATTATCGAAGCTTCCCCAATACAAAACAAAATTAAAACCTCTTAAAGGTTCTATTCTTAACTCATGATAATAACTAAGAACAAAAATAATGAAAATCATCATGCCATAGATAAAAATATATAAGTGTATTAAAAAACTAACCACTCCTGCTCGTGCCAGCACAATAGGTAATGCAAAAGAGCTAACTATGATACCCATTGTAATAAAAATTGCAGTCTCCATACAAGAAGAATTTGTGCCTCCCGCACTGTCTGTATGACGACGTGCTATCATAGTTGGGATTGGACACAAAATATAAAAAAGCACTACAAAAAATGGCCACCATAACCTGAAATGTTACAAGAAATTATTTAGCGGTACATATAAAGTTCAGTCTTCACTGATTCATTGACTGTCTAAACTACATATATAAATGCAGTCTATATCACAGATCCTGTTGTTACATCAAATTTCTCTTTGTATAAGTACTCACTAAATAGTTACTGGAAATTCCACCTTTGAGAGTGGAGGAGATTTCAAATTTCAAATCAGGTGATTTGTAAACATAAATTAGTAATTTTTAATTGTAGACTGTATTTGAATATAATTTTTTTGTTCATCACTAAGGTGATGATAAAAAAGGTTATGACTTGCCTAACAATGCCTACGGGTGCTTACAATTACCAGTAGCATCACAAGCTTTTTGCCCATGTTACAGATGATTTGATTTGATGATCATGAAAAGTAACCCCCACCAAGTTTCTTGTCAGTTACTCTCAGAACATGGCACACTATAATGCTTAACAATTAGAAATGAATGCACAATCTATATTCCTTATATTTCACATTAACTTTTCATTGGTATGTAAAAATAATGTGACAATTGTGTGCTTTACATAGACAGTAATACTTTATGCAATTATCAAACCAGACCCCAAAACCTAATTTTTCTGTCTTTATTATACTCACTTAAACTGTGGCAAGGCACATGCTAATATGACAAATGTCATTCCAATAGATCCGGCAAATGCAAGAGACACCAGACTGAAATTTAAGAAAATAGTGGTAAAATGTTCTATATCTAGACCATTTCTAATTAATAACTTCATTATTACAGTACCACAGTAAAAATTTTCCTTTACATTAAAATATGACGAATTAAAACCATATAGATTAAATTCATTTCATTACATTCAATATTTTAAAAGATGAAAAAGAGTAGAATATAATTTTCTGCCATATATTATATATGAGAGCCAGAGTATCTTATTCGAGCATGCTCTACTATCTACAACTTCATTGTCATTTAACACATGTGTCAATTGAAATCAAGTGGTCATTGCAGATAAAAAAAGTAATTATAATATACCACAGTAAATTATAATAAATACATGATGAATATTTTAAGAATTCAATAATTTAAATAACTTGTTTTGTATACATTGTATACTCATAACTATTTAATAAGAATAAATGAAAAATTTTAAAGTGTAAAAACCGTTCCTTGAAAACAAAAATAATTAAGTTTACTCCTTATGTCCTCTATGATTATGTGTACTTTTATACTGTAATACAGTATATTAATACTTATATTGGGCTTACTAATAAAACGGTATTGTCTTTTAATGTACTCAACTGGTGCAAATTCCACATTATTGTCTCTGCTACTGTACAAAAGTAACTCTATTGTAAAACCTTAACATTTGCAGCGAATCATCAGTCTCCTGATGGAACCAGTATTTTAAACAGAAAAAGTGTAAACAACTAACCAAATAAAATTGGAGACAAAAACATCTAAGGGTGCTAAGAGTACACCTAACACATTTCTTTTAAATATTGCCCGTTTTGAAATAAAAGGTATGATATCATAAGAATTTATTATAGTAATTCAGATTGGGGAGACATTGGTGGATTACTATTAAACAACTTCTATCTCAAGTAACCACATATTAAAAAGCTAAGAAAACTAATAAAGTTTATAATATTTGTATTGTATTTGCTTTACAAAATTCTTAATTACAAATTCCACTTACCCTTTAGTAATCGATGTAAATATGAAAAAGAAAAAATAGGATAATTAATATCATGAACTATTAGAGCTTATAAATATAATATGTATGACTCATACCTAAAATGAATATCTAAAATAGAAACTTGGGTGTACTAATAACTTTGTAAAATTCGTACCTTTAATTCCAGCCATTGTGGTAAATATTAAAAATTAGGATATTATTATCTTACATCTAATAAAATCACAAATTAATGACACAACAACGGAATACAAACTTCAACTCAACTATAGACAAATTAAGTTGTTGACAAATCAATCCATATGTGACAGGCAAAAATCAGAGATCATTCAACCTATTCTGAAGTTTCACAAATAAATTAATAAAAGACGCGTATAGTCAAAAAATAGTTTGACCCTGTTTTTGCAGATTGTTTGTTTGTTGATTATGCACAATAATTATTATAATTAATTTCCAGGACATTTTTCACATATAGCACTAATTCGCAACATAGAAAACTAAGCACTTGTAGTGTGCGTTATTAGAGACGGATACATACATAGATATATTTAAAAAAATAAATAAATATATAACCAAAGATAGAACAAACAAATGTTTATCATATGAATATTTGTTCTGGGCAGGAATCGAACCCGCAACATCTGGTGTATGAGGCAGGATTACTGTGATTGCACCAAGCGGGCCAGTGAATATGATAGCTTGTTCCGGCTAATCTCTACAACAGTTTGTCTCATTTGGATAGAATATTTGCTAGCTGACATTGAAATGAAATAATTTAAAATTAAATGACAATGACAAGAACTAACATAAGTATATTTTAAAGTTAAAAAATATTCTAATATTATAAATTTAACAAACAAACATTTAAAATACAATGTTTCTTTTACCAGTTTTCCGAAAATTTTTCTTTGAAGAAAAGTTTTAAGTTTCCTTTGACATTAAAAAACGATAATAACTCCCCAACCCAACATTAATAAAAAGCGAGACTTACTTGGTCCCAGACCCGTAAACGTCATTATTATTCTCGGAATACAAATTTCAAAAAAAAAATTTTAAGCTTTAAAAAAATTATATTAATAGAAATTTAAATTGACAGTACACGTCTTCCAAATTCAATTATTATGGACAGTATAATTGCATGTTCTATCCATGGCAGTATACTTTTTAGTATCAGTAAAACTAGTATATGTATGTTGGTAATTCATATTCTATCCCTATAAATTTTCAACATTAAAAACGTTGTGAATTATGAAACCCGATTTCAATATCAAAAATTTGTACCTAATAGTAGAAATATTCGAAGTAGTAAGAATAACTTACCAGAACTTGTCAAAGATCGTTACTGTACGTCTCAACGATAAATTTAGAGTATAATCACATAATTCAGTGTTTGTAATTTTTAGAAATACTTTAAAATGCCAAGTTTTATTATAATATACAACTTAGGAATAGAAACCTACAAAAATTTGATGTATGCGTAAAATATAATAATGAAAATAATTTTCAGAATACTAATTTCGAATCACACATTATACACAATACGTAATATCACAGTATTATTACTTATAGTTAAAAATTTACACTTTACTGCGCTTAGTTTACAGAAATATAGTAAAGGTTGTTTGTATTTAAAAAAATATTGCAGAAGTGAGTCTGACCGCGTATGAGAGATCTATGTTCAGAAAATCTTTTTTTATCATAGATCATAGTTTCCTTCAAATAGAACAACTAAAAATCTAAAAAGGCTGTATGTGCTTTGATCTTTACCATTCCTGTACTAGGTGAAATGAACAACATAAAAATCTAATGACAAACTTGTTTCAGATTGTCAATTGACATAAGAAGCGGACTAGTACATGTTTCTGTCGCACTTCAGTATTTTAATCTTTAGTATCACTAAAAATATTATAAAGTCCTTGGAAGTCACATATAAATAAAAATGGATGACGATGCAGAAACTTATAAACTTTGGCGTATTCGTAAAACAGTTATGCAGGTACTGTCTATAGGTTAGAATTGCTTGTTTAAAAATAAAAATATTATTATAGCTGAAATCTTCACGACAATTTCAGCTTCATGATGTTTATTCCTGAACATAATTCTATATAATCGGTTCTAAAGCGAACGCGCCGATGCCACCAATATTCTATTCAAATACTTCTTGTTGTATTGTTAGTCTTATAATTTGGTGAAATATGTTTTATGTTTATTAATTGCAGCTTTGCCATGATCGTGGATATTTAGTAACACAAGATGAATTAGATCAAACTCTAGAACAATTTAAAGAGCAGTTTGGAGACAAACCAAGGTATAAACTTACCCAAATATATTCTTGTTGTGGTTGATAAACCATCTATTAATTTACTTTGTTTAATTTTATCCTCTATGACATGCATTGTCAGATTCTAATTTTTGTCTTTGTTATGACAACTTATCATTTTTTTTTAATTTTGACTTTGACATTGTTATATGTTAGTTATAATACCAAGGAGTTTATTTTATTACAATGCTAGGTAACTAGTGAAAACAATTTTGTTTTTCATTATCAACTAGTTTTTAATGTAGGTATGTGAATAATACATGAAAATAATATATATTTATAATTTTTCCCAATAGAAGTTTTCATTGTAATATAAAGAACCTACTAAGTTTATGTAAACAATTACACAAATCTATTTCTTCCACAAAACAGTAGTGAGAAATCATTACTGCATTTGGATTTTTGATGAACTTGACTTCAAATTTACTCTGTGTCAAGTGACACTGAAGTTGTACTTAACAAAGCTTGTTAGCCCAATATAACCTGGCCCTCATATGCATGACTGCCAAAACCCAGCAAGTTTTATGTTATGGAAGCAGGATAACTGAAAATGATAGCTATCCAGGCAAGTCTGAAAAAGCATACCACCACCCAGGCTCCCATTACTCAGTGATCCTGGAATTAAATCTCGGACCTTGGTGTCGTTAAGATGGGGGGGAAAAATAATTGCCCCAGTTAAAGAGTAGCTAGTGATTGAACTAGGATAAATAGATTTATCATTCTATGTCTCAAGGTGTAGAGTTCATTGTAGTACTGGATAATGACAGGAATGTAAGGATAAATTCATTTGTATGAGCTATATATGCACCTAAATCAGTATATGAACAATCTAGCACAACATAGTTATAAGTAAATGTATAATTTTTCATCAGGTAAAGTTTTAGGCCATGTTGTTACTTTATTATAGAAAAAAGACTACTATTTGTAGTTCAAATAACCCATAATAATATAAGAAAATTGTAATTTTTCTTTTTATTATTTAGTGAAAAACGGCCTGCTCGGAGTGATTTAATTGTTCTTGTTGCCCACAATGATGATCCAACTGACCAGATGTTCGTATTCTTCCCTGATGAAGCCAAAATAGGAATTAAAACTATTAAAACATACTGCACAAGAATGCAAGAGGAAAATATTCACAGAGCAATTGTAGTAGTCCAAGCAGGTAAAATGAATGTTGATTGAAATTGAATTGTTATTATGTAATAGTTTAAATTATTATATATACTATTACTTGTATTGCATAGTAAAAAAAATAAGACATTTTTTTTAGATTTAATAATAATATTTTAAAAAGTGTGACAGGTTTATGTATAACCCTTTGTGCTCGAAGACTATTGATTGAACTATGCCAATTCTTCATTAAACTTGAGACAACTTTGTTACAAGTGCCCTACAGACACTATAAATTGAATTTGAAACAATTTCTTTTTAATGGAAATTTTTAAAAATTCTGATTTGATATGCCTCGATTGATTTTATTCCAGGAATGACTCCTTCAGCAAAGCAGTCATTAGTGGATATGGCTCCAAAGTATATATTGGAACAGTTTTTGGAATCTGAGTTATTGATCAATATAACAGAACATGAGTTAGTACCTGAACACATTGTGTTAACCCCTGATGAAAAGCTGGAGTTATTGGCAAGATAGTATCCTTTTGAATAATGATTTTTTTTTATAAATTTGTTTTCTTTTTTATTTCATTACATACTTCCATTTGTATTAATATTAAAGAAACCTCACATAATATTGAACTATTGATTAAAATGTCAACAATTATTAGTAATATAAATCAATATCCGTGGCAAAAAAAGTATATCATAATTTTAAACAATTACATAAAATATATGAGTGTTAGTTTGTGTTTCTGCTTAGTTGCAATATATATTGAAACAGAATTAAACAATATCATGGGATTATATTATGTCCATTTTAGTAGTGGGTGTCAACAGCTAATGATAATTAAATTATAAATAATTTTATAAATGTAATATTTTTTACTCTTAATTCAGTAAACTAAAAGAAAACATGTTGATGAGAATTCAAGCAGGAGACCCGGTGGCGAGATACTTTGGACTTAAACGAGGACAGGTTTGTGTTTTAAAATAGTAGTTAATGTTACAGTTGAGATGGGATTTTGAATTAGTTGCAGTGCAAGTAGAACAAAAAAGCTTACAAGGTTTATTACAAATGGTATAAGTAATAAAATTATAATAAAAGAAATTATTAAGATTTATGTAATTGTATTTTTCAGGTTGTAAAAATTATCAGATCATCAGAGACTGCCGGCAGATACATTTCATATAGATTAGTTTGTTAAGTTGAATATAATA
This sequence comes from Pharmacophagus antenor, assembly GCA_018245475.1. Classification (NCBI taxonomy): domain Eukaryota; kingdom Metazoa; phylum Arthropoda; class Insecta; order Lepidoptera; family Papilionidae; genus Pharmacophagus; species Pharmacophagus antenor. The sequence continues at coordinate 13,346 of DWQX01000519.1, read as the reverse complement.
CATTTTAAGTAATACTTGTTTAATTTTGTTTACTTTATTGTCATCATTCATAAATTTATCGTCATCATTGTAAATCGTGTATTTTATTATTGCAAAATCAATTAAAGAGTAACAATTACAAAAACCTTAGTTTGTCAACAAAATGTATTTTTTCATATTTTGTGCTCACAAGCACTAAATGTAAATTTACATTATCACTTTTGTAAAAAAGTGAAACTTCCATATCGTTAAAACCGAATGCTCCATAACTAGGAACGGTCTATCCAAATCCTCAGTGGTAATAGGGTAAGCTCCAATACAATTTTTTTTAAATTTCCAATTTGTAAGTAATTTTTTGTTTTGGATTTTAGGGTTAAAACTTGATTACTCTAGTCAACGAGCTAAACACGTAAGTAATTTTATTTGTAAATAGTAAAAAAGTAGAACACACCTACTTAAGTCTTAAACACATAAAGACCGGTGCATTGTTTCTCACCGAGTGATTGGGCTGGATGAACAGGACTGGTCCCGTGGCCCGAAATTCTGGGCGCTAGTCTTGAGCCTTAAGCTCAATCCTACTAGCCCTGTGAATGTTTCGATCGAAGACTAAGAATTTCCGTTCTTTAATACAATGTATCAGTTATTAGCTCCTCACACGTTTCCCGCACTTCGCACTTCGTACACGTCGCGGAAACAATCGCGCTGTAAAAAGTACAGAGAGCAATAAAATGCATCACAACATTAATTTTACAATAGAATTTTGATTGCTGCCGCTCGAGATTTTGCGCTTTCGCGAGAACCGACGAGTTAGTGCTGTGGTTAAGACGTGATACAACAAACAAAAATATTTGAACATTTAAGTATACAATATAATTTTTTTTTTGTTTTTAATTATTGCGTTGTTTAAATAGATCATTTAATGTTGTGTTCATATTCATTTACAAACGTAATGAAATATATGACATTTAAAGATTAAATCATAAAAATAACTATTAATCGCAGAAAGCAGTTTAGAATATCGGTAAGTTAATAATAATTTAAGTTTACTAACTTCAAAATGTGGTCTATTTATGATTTTTTTATAGTTTCCTCTTAAATGGCAGGTCTCATTTTGGCGATACTCAGTGGCAGTTGAAGATATAAGGATTAAAACAGGTTTCAAAAAGTTATCACACTTCGTAGATAAAAAGATAAAAGTCATAAAATTGTAAACAAATTCCTTTTTTGTTTAATCGGGTTTAGTTTGAATTTATGACACATACTTGTTTATTTAATTTGTTTTTGGGGACAATAGAAAAAGAAAATATTTTTATTGGAATAGCATTGATATAGAAAATGTATAATGCGAGTACATTCATACCAGTATTGCGCGACTGAGCGTAAGCGTGTTTAAGGCATTTTAGGAAGAAATTTATGTATAGTCGGTTGCATGTTAGTATCATATTCGCATACTTTACATAAACATCTTTTAACCCTATAATACCATTTAACGATGTGTACTGTGAGCATGAAATTTTCTAGAATCTGCGTAGTGTATGAGGTATTTGATAATAAAATTTATGTGTGGAATAGAATTTTGAAGTGCAATGAATCTGTTAGATTTCTGGTTATTATTTCTCAGATTACCTGTAGGGGTTAATACGTGAAACTCATCGCAAGTGAATTCGTTTTGTTGATGATGCGAGAACATTGTTTTGAAACGAATTATCGTATAAAAAATAGTTGGTAGTCATTAACAAAACTGGTTTTATTTGAAAGGTGCCTATAATTACTCGCCCTTTAATTTAAAACGATACAATTTCAACGTTTGCTACTTATTTCGTTAAAAAATTATTACTACGTTAAACGCAAAAGTGGAGTATCGTAAGTTAATATGAAATAAAAATACCCTTTCACATTTGTCTAACACCCTAAAAAGATTATGAACATTTAAGAAATGATAAATTGTTTAGTTGAATTTGTAACCTTACATCAAGTGTTGGTGGATCACGAATTTCAAGTTAGAAAGTTGACAGTTCGTGATGATACTGCTTCTGTATTGAATACTTAATTATACCGGTTGTGAAGTGCAAAAGCAAACGGGTGTTTGTTTAATATAAAATAAAATTTTCTTTTTACATATGAAAAATATTCCTATCGGTGAAACTCCTAATAAATCATTGTTGAGTGTCTACGTTATATGACTGGAAATGTATAACTTCGTAAGTAAGAGTAAATAATGCTATTCATGTTTTACGTAAGTTTTTTAAAGGTATCAAAGATCGCGAGATAGAGATAGTGATAGTAATATGTATAATGTTGCGTCAATTTTTTATGCTAAAATTATTTAGTTACCAGATTTTATATACGGATTTGTTCATTAAGAGATGTTAAGATACTTTAATAAAACAATAAAAACTTTTATAAAAATATGTAAGTTTAAAATACATACGGAATAAGAAGAGTTGTTATTTCATTTCTGCAGGGTACGCATTTCACGTGACTGATCGATGATAGTATAAATATATTAGGTGGATATATTAAGTTTTAGCCTGTATTGCCGTATTAAGTTACAATTAAGAACAAATTATTAAATTATAATTTGTAATAAAATTAAGTAATGAAGAAATTATGCACTAGTCGTTACTATTATCGGCATTTGGTATTATTATATGAAAACATAAATATCATTAGCTTTACTGATATAATACAACTTTAATCTAGTTGGTCAAGTAATGGTTTCAATATCTAACCAAAACTATTCTATACTAATAGTAAATTTTTTGCTAAACGGCTTAATCGGCCATATCAATAGATTTTTCACTTAAGACTAAATTAATATAATTCGTTATATGTAAATGTACGTATCTAGTGTAAAAATCCCTGGCTGTCTGTTATTAAATTAAATTAAATCAAGTTTACGTAAAAGTTATCGGTAATCTTTTGAAACATTCTGTATTAAGTCGACTATCTAAACAATAATAAAAATTTCAAAATGTTGCCATCAGCCATTGTAGGGCCATAATCTTAGGTAAATTGGCGAGCGCCATGCTGCGGTGCAAGCGACATTGGATAAATAACTATAATGGACCAAGTCCGTACGAAGGCGAGATCCGACGTTCCGTAAAGTTATCAGAGCGTCCCGCGGCGCCTAATGACAGCGGCCAACGTGATCGAGGCACGGGGCGACATCGCGTTTAAGATAACAGAGCAAATAACACGCAGGTAATACTTTCTACGACGCTCACAGTTTAACCGAAGTTCTCTTAAAGATATCTTGATAATGAAATCTTTTAAACCTTGGTCAGGAAAGTGGTCACAGTACAATGCGCATCTATTTTTAGTTATTCCTTAAAATATTATAGATTCATAACTTTCCATTGATTACACCGATTTCCGAGGTTCTTTTTGCATAGACTGGCGAAATACGATTGGATGACTATGAATTCTGAGCGAACCCCTTCGTAATATCTGTTCAAATTTCATGTTTTTATATTGCAGTTTCTATTTATCACTGATTTAGCTTTTTAATATTTATAATTTTTTAATCGAATTTCAAATTTAGACAGAAGAACTGATTTATTCATCAATATAAACAATATAGTACAAAACAAAATAAAAACTACCTGGCCCATGACGAAATTTTTTAAATTATACCAGTTTATTATAATAATGTTTATGAGTTAAAGGCTGTGTTCGAATATTATGTAACGAATTTATATAATTAACATAGATTCGTTTTTTAACAGTTCAGTAAACATTTATGGCAAAGAGCCTCCTAAAGCTGAGAGTTATAAGGTAAAAAAGCTTTATCATAATAACAAATTAAACATTTTTGATTATAGTAAACAATGTATTACTTAGAATAAATAATTTAGTATTCATCTCAATATGTAAATATTTTAAATTTTCGGGATATCTGAATATGTTTAAATCATACAAAGGACTGTTCCAATTTTTTATATAAAAATGGTTAATGCAATTTATGTTTAGTCGAGGATAGCTTTTTGAATAGCAGATTTCCATATTTAAGAGCAAGACGCGAATTGCATTAATTTTATAACTAAATTTAATGGTTGCATTCTGTTCCACTTTCAAAAGCCATTTTATCGTAGTCTATCTATGTCAATCAATATAATTTTTCAATTAGTTATCTGAAAAACATCAATTAAATTAAATGTTAGTGCTTATTAATGCATTTGCATTAAAAGAGGACAGTAATATGTGATTCATGCCAAGAAATTTCTGGAAAAGCCTTTTTTGTGAATAATGGGCGACCACCATTTAGTGAAAAAAAAAATAGATTTACGTTCTTGTATAAAAAATTATTTCCGCAAATTACCGTTGTTATGAAAAATAGTTTGTAGAGTAATATCTACTTTTATAATAAATATGAGAAAAGATAGCAACACTACTGAATTCGGCTAATTCTGTCAAAGTATGTGTCATTATTATAAATAAATAACAATAAACTTCAATTACACTTGGTGTTAAGGTAATGAGGTAGATGATAAAGAGTGCTCTCCTAGATTACTCTTGCACCCGTATTTTTAGCTGAACTGAGTAAACACAGAAATGCTGTACATCAAAAGAGTGACAACATAGGTATTGTATCTAGCCAGGTCAATTCTAACAAACCCTACCACCATCTACATAATATTTACGAGGCCCCGAAATCGAATCAGGGACTTTCGTGTCAAAAGACAATTGATAAATTACGGTGGTTCGTAGGCGTCAAAGTATGATCTACATTGTCATAAATATGAAAATAATAAGTGTCACATTTACTTCAGTTTATGTAACGTGAACATTAGTACTCTCGACAAAATATATATTTCTCGTAGTCTGTTTCAGTGAGAAACTATGCGAACTTTCCTTACTTTTTTTGTGCATAAAAAGTCTTAGATGGCTTTATACAAAAAAATATGATATCATCACGTGTGTAACAAAATGTTAGTAAATTCGTTGATGTTATTATAATACCATTTTGTAACTTACTGAGGTTAACCCGCCTCAATTGTAACAGTAAATCATCACTTTCGCCGCGTTTATTTCATAACATAACATGTTACCCGGTCTATTTGGTGCCGTCGGATGTTGTGTATTACATGTCCGCGATTTCGCTTTGTTTAAAATTAGAATTAGTCGCGTGCACTCGTAACCATTTCGGGTTTTCAAATAAGAACATAGTTCTCTCAAATTCGAAATATTTCACTACGACGGAAAATCGAATGTCTTAGGCAGACTAAAAGGTCAAATTAGTTAGAAAGCCACAGTAACGATCTCTGCTACAATTTTCAAAGTTTATCTTCGCATTACAATGAAATTGTGAAAGGAAATCATAAAAATAGATTTACGCAACGAGATCAATGATCAATTAAAAATACTATGACGTTCAATAGTATCTTATATTTTTATACTTTATTTTGATGAAGCAATAAATATGGTGTCATTAAAACATACAATTTTAGATAAGACATAGATATAATAAAACTTCCTTCAATTTTTATGCAGAAATTGACCCACTAAGCATTAAAAATAGAATGACTCCATTACATTTTCGTTAAGTTTCTAGTATAATTAATAACTATTGCTTATACTGGTAATGGAAAATGGAGAGTACAAATTTTAAAATATGAAGAAAATAACTTTTGTAACGTATTTACTACATAATCATTCGACGTATTAACATCAAATAATCCGTGTCTGAAATCCATGTATCCAAGAAGATCTCGGCATGTATCACTTCAGAGACTCATTATTGTCGCATAAGATTAATGTGTAAAGTATTGACAGGCATTATACTTAGCGTAATCATTGACATAATAAGGTCTAATCTCCTTCTGGGTGGTCATATCTCTATCATGCTTACCTTGTCGTCTTATCAATGTATATGCCTGCCTCCGTGGCGTCATGGTTTAGCCGCTTGCCTTGTAACGCGGAGGTCTTGTTTTCCGGGCCACAGGTGTAGTGGAGTCTAAATAGTGGTAGGGTTTTTTGAAACAAGCCTAGCTAGCTACCATTCTCAATGTCGATCTGCCGTCATAAAAGCATTTGCTGTGATCCGGCAGTTATACATATGAGAGCCAGATATATTCAGGGCGAACACGCTTCACCATGTACAGCGTCATTGTTACTTCACATCAGGTGAAATCGAGGCTATATGTAAGTCTATAACCGATAAAAAAAGGTAATATAAAAATGGAAGGCCCGAATCTATTCTTCGATCCAAATGGAACAATCACCATGAAATTTATGCAAAATATATATGTATTTATTCTTGAGTAAATTTGTTTACTTTATGGGTGACATAAAATTTTACAACACTTCTTTCTCTTTCCTCGTGCTTTGTCACATTGTTTTCGACGCCTCCATTTTTTTTTACATGGGGAAATGCCTTCGCAGGGAAAAAGACAGGTTATGTCGGACTTGCACTGACTAAAACCCCCACGGTTCCCCATCTTCCGCCTATGGCGAAGTCACGGGGAATCTTTCGCATACTACCGCAGCTTCGCCGGCGATACCCATTCACACAGAGCAGGCCCCTCTCGGGCCTTTCAAGGCTCACACCCTCTCGGTGGTCGACGGGACGAACAATGTGACCCGTCAACCCCATCTCGGGGACTTTTGCGTCGGATGACGGATGTCCCGAGTCCGCTACCCGAAGTCCCCATTAAGGCGGCATGAGGCGGTTGTGTGCCGCCTTCCTGCGACCCGTGCGTCTGCGACGGATAGGCTGCGACGAAGGGTCCTCTTCCCTCGCTCGCTACGCCGCCTCTTTCTGCACCATGACTTCTTTGCAGAAGGAGACCATTGCTCCCCAGAATGTGTCGCTATCGACCATGGCTTCCACCGCAGTCGGTGCGAAAGATCCGCCCCCACGATCGTGACCCGCTCAACGCGGTGAGCTGACCACGCCGGACACTCTGCGAGGGTGTGCTGTGATGGGTCCCCCGGGCTGCCACAGTGGTTTCACTCGGTGGAGGTTTCCGTCGCCACCACGTTGCACAGGTACCTCCCGTCCTTCGTGAAAACCTGTGCTAGACGGAACGTCATGGCTCCGTGCCTCCTCAGTACCCAATCCTTTAAGACCGGGCGGATGGCCGCGACTGTAAGACGGCCAGCAGCCGGGTATTCCAACCGGTGCCGCCAAGTTCTGAGGAGCTTCTGTGACCCCCCACCTCCACCCTTTAAATATTGCATAATAAATGTTAACGTAATAAATGTCAACGAGATGTATGGTAATGAATAGGTGTTATTTTAATGTATTTATTGCTTTTAATACTGTATAATAAATTTTTGCGACATCACCCGCAAAAGTGCGAATGTATTTTATGATCGCATCTTAAGCTTCGTTTTGTAAGTTTTGGGTTTCTTTGAACACAATAAAATAATATCAGCTACTATTTTATGTTAAACTTAGACGAGCACAGGGTTCAATTTGTAAAAAGAACAGACCTCATGTTTTCCCACAGTTATGTAGGTAGTACGACAACCTTTATTACTTTCCTTTAATTGTGAGAATTTTTCCGTTCGCATTGTTTAATGTAAATTTCAATTGATTTTTATTAGTTTTTATTTTTTGTAATAAATGCTAAAAGGGAAGTCTCACTTTACGAGACGGTAACATGGTCATTTTTGCAGAAACTTTTTTAAATATGTGCGAAAATTGAACCGTGAGGTTTTCTTCTTCCAAGGTTCAATTTGAACTGTCATTGCAGTATGCAAGATACCGATATATAAATTTTCATTTTTTGTCATCACCGTGTGCTTCTTGGTCTTCGTATATGTGTCAAATTTTGTTAATAATTAAATTTAGAATTACGTTGTGATTTTCTGTAAAATTAAACACCGTGAATAATTGCTATTAAACAATATAAAAAAGTAAAAGTACTAATTCGAAAAATAATTGGCTCTGTGGGCGTTAAAATTGGAGAGTTGTATATGTATCCACCGAGTTTATGTTCGGTAAAATAGTGGTATTGGCTATCTTAATTTAGTAAGCTGTTTTCAATTAAGTATTTTGCCGGAATTTACTGGTTTATAAAATTTATGCGTAACATATAAGAAGATACACATTCGTATAATATGCTATAAAGAGCGAACTAACTAACGTGCAGTGTAATCTGGATATAGCAGTTTAAAATGTTTTATAATTTTATATTTCTGAATATAAATCTTTGTTGAAATAGGTTCTGTACCTACCACAAGCGGTTGTAAAAAGTGTTTAATATAGTGATTTACGTTCTTCTGACAATGTACAAAATTTTAGTAATTCTATGTACTTTATTTTACGATTTAGTTTTTTATAATCTCTATTTTTTAGTTATTTACGTTTCTTACGTAATTTTTTCTAGCTTCTTTCTAACGAATTCGTCAACATCAGATGACATCAATTTAACAGGATTTATTGCAGTGGCGTCCTCTAACTTGTTTAATCGATCTTTTTGATATATAGCGAAGAAACAGGGTATTGAAATAAATATTTAAAAAAAACAATAATTTTGGAAGGAATCTTAAGCAGATAACTAAATAATATAGACATAATACAAACGGCATAAAACGTAAAAAGCTTGATTGACCAAACGTTAATTTAGTGAGAGTCGACGTAAACGTTAGATGATCGCTGGCAATTAAATATACTATCGAGTAGAGAAATTGAATGTTTAACATATCAAACATGTTCATGTTAAAGTTATACGCTATTATTGTGGGACTAATTTCGGAAATTAAAAAAAAACGTCGGTTATTAATTTGAATGATGTTATTTATGGCTCGTAATGAGACATGTCTGCAGCCGCGTTACCGATGGTTACAGCCTAATTCTAGTATTAATATTAGTCTGTATTGGTTGAACGTATCTTTTCAATAAATCTTAATCTGAATTAATCAGTATTTCGCGGAGAAAAAAATTGGTGTCTGACAATGATACTGGTAGTTCATTACGGTGTTACGTGGTGTGGCGCGGTTAACGCTCGTAACGACATGAATTTGTTAGCTGTAATTGTCACAAAAAACTATAATTGGTTGTCCATCTTGTCCAACTATGTCCATCAACTTATTCAAGTTGGCCGATTTCCTTTCAGTGTGTTATACGTAATTTAGCAATATCTTGGTAAATTAAATACCTCCTAGGTGCGGGCCTGCGCAGAAAGCCTGTGCATTTTATATGCATCTATGTAAAATAAAGAGGTGATTTTTCTGTTTTTTCATCTTCATCGTCATGTAGAAACTTTTTAGCAATTATGATTTATTAATTTTAGTGCCCTATATTGCTTAGAGTATGCCGAACTTTCGGGACTGTATGGGAGTACCATCACAGCCTCCATAAAATGTTGCTAAAGTGCTTTCATAATAAAGCCATTTGCGATTTACTTGAATTCTAGTAAGTAAACAACAATTTAGTCTGTTATAATCGTTCTTATTTTATCTCCGTCCCCTGACGTGGGTAAGGCGGGACCTAATTTTACAATTAATTGAACATTTAAATCAGTTTTACAGATTCATTCATAAGTTCTTTCAAACATTAATCTCTCACATATTTTTATTTTTATTATTTATTTTCCTTTATATAGCCTTACGAACTATTAACCTTTTACGTCTTTTCTTCTACAAAAATAATTTTTAATGTCTACTTTCTCGTTGAATTAAAAAACAAGGATTATGCTTATTAACTACTTAAGAATCACTTGGTCTTCAGGATCCTTCTTTGCACAATTCTACACTAATTATACTTTTCATTCTAACTTTTACAGTCTAATAGTTGAGTGGTTAGTGGCTATTAGAACCGTTTATTCGTTGATGAGCACTACGTGTTAGATATGGATGATTACACAGTTATGTACATGTTTTGAATTATCTAACTCGTGTATGTAGGTTGACGAGAGTTATGCAGATAATCATGCAGAACAATCATTTCACATCATAACTTATAATTATTTATTCGTTGCTGAAGACCGTTGAAGTACCGTTGTGCTAGAAAGTAGTAAAGTATAGACATCTCCGTCTGTGTTCCAATGTAAAGGACACTGTAGGTGGTGAAATTACTAAGGTAATGGGACTTTTTCGTGGTCTTGTGTATCACGGTAAAGAACAGAGTGAGCTGCTTCCCTTACTTAATAGCACATTATTGTTATTATGTTACTTTTGCCTTTCATATGTACTATCGCCGAAACACAGTAGCGTTGCTATTCCGGTACATTTATATTGAGGGTAGTAGGTAACTAGGCTGGTTCGAAAAAAAACATAAAACAATCAAAGCTACACCACTCATTTGCTTCGGTATTGGAATACAGGACCTCCGTGGTACTATGCACGCGTTTAATCAGTGTATAGCGCTGGCAGCGATGTTTGTTTCTGCTGCAAATTGACAATATTATATTAGGTTTAGTCAAGTTTATCTACATTTGACGTAGGTGCCATTTTGTTGGAAATTTTTTGCCATCTTGTAGGTAGGGACGTGATCCCATTGCTATAAAAAATTTGGGGCTTTTGATCAAAAAATTGCGACAAGTGGTGTTCGACAGTCCTCTCGTGATTGTAACCTTACACTGTCAAAGGATTTCTGCAGAGACTGAAACAGGTGAAAATCTGAAGGTGCAAGGTCAGGACTATACGGTGCATGCATTAACACCTCTCAGCCAAACTCTCGTAAATGGCTAAATACGTGTGAGGTCCAGCGTTATCATGGTGAAAAACCACACCCCATCTGTTGATTAATTCCGATCGCTTTTTCTCAATTTTTTGCTTTAATTTCATCATTTGTTTGCATTACAGTTCAGAATCGATGTTACTGCCTGGCGGTAACAGCTCATAATGAATAATGCCCTTCCAATCCCACCATACACACAGCATCACCTTGTTGGGAGTTAACCCGGGTTTCGCCACAGTCTGTGAAGCCTTTTTTTTTTGTTAACCGAGGGAAATGCGTCTACGCACCATATCCCCCTCTGAAGAGGAGGACGTGTGTGGGGCTCGTCTGTCCCTGTGTGATGCCAGGGCCAGTAATACCCACTAAAACCCACGGACGTTTTACGACAGCCTTGGTGTCGGGGCGAGGGGTCGCTTTCGCATTTCCACCTGCTTCCTCGACAGGCCGACTTGCTCCACACCATGGACAGGACCATGTGCGGCAGCGTCAAGGCCCCGGCCTCCATTGCCCCGACTAGGACACGGCGCTGCTCCGCCCACGCTGGGCACACCTCATGGGTGTGCTACGCCATGTCCTCAGGGCAATCCCTGCAATGTGGTGGTATCTCGGATGTTCCTCCCGCTCTGCGACACAGGTACTGCCCGAAGCAACCATGCCCCGAGAGCACCTGCGTCAGGCGGAAGGAAAGGCCACCGTGCCGCCTCTGCAGGCATTCTGGCATGACGGGCCTTACCGCCGCTATCGTGGCGTGCCCCGCGCTTGGGTATTCTAGCCGCGCGTCCCACTGTGCCATCATCGACGCGCAGAGTTCGCGCCTGGGCACCTCGACCATTCTGGGAGCGAGGTGGCGAAAGTGCTGGGCGAAGTTCCATCGGGAGTCAAGCACCAGCCCCAAATAGCGCATAGCACTCTTGACCCCGGTGGTGTCCCCTCACACCACGATTCAGAAACCTGCAGGTGGCCCCCTTCGCGGACCATGGAATACCATGGTCTCTGATTTGTCGAGGGTCACCGGCAGTCCCAACCGCCGGATTCGAGCCACGACTTGGGCGACCCCGGCAGTGGCCAGAATGGTCGCCCGCTGGTGCGACTCACCCCGCGCGGTGACCAGCGTGTCGTCGGCATTACACGTAGCCACGACACCGCGGAGGAGCGCACCGCGCAACACTCAGTCGTAGCCGATGTTCCGCAGGAGCGGCCCTAGGACCGGGCCCTGTGGAACACCGCACGATACGTCATGCCGGAACCAGCCACGTCTCCCCGGGAAGATGACCTGTCGTTGGGACAGGTAGGCCCCGATTATGCGACGCAGGTAAGGCAGCACCCCATGGTAAATTAGCGCCGCCCTTGTGCAACTCCAGGGCAAGATGTTGAAAGCGTTAGCGATGTCGAGAGACACCACCAACAACACCTCGCCTCGAGCAGTCGCTTCCTGCGCCTGAGCTCTAACGCGCATGATCGCGTCCACTGTTTAACGCCCGAGACGGAAACCATACTGGTTGTCCGCAAAATCCAGCCCCACAGTGCGCAGATGGTGGACGAGTCGGTCAGCTATCACTCTTTCGAGGAGCTGCGCGATCTCGTCGAGCAGCACGATGGGGCGGTAGGCGGACGGAGTATCCGCCGGGGGCCCCGGCTTCTAAAGAAGGACCAGCTTTCCGGACTTCCAAAACGCTGGAAACTGGCCCTCCCGCAGGCATGCGCTAAAGAGCTCGCGCACTCGGGATCCCAGGGCCCTCATGGCGAGGGCCCATGCAAGGCCCGGGATGCCGTCGGGACCAGGGGCTATGTTTTTCGCCTTCATACGGTCCACCGCCACCTTTAATTCCTCCCGGGTGACGTCGGGCACGTGTTCCTCGTCGGGCACATCTTCCTCGTCGAGCCCCACGAGCAACGGTGCCATAGCTGGAGGCGTATGCTCCTCTCTGTGCGCAAACAGAGAGGCCACCACCTCCTGCAGCAGCGGAGGCCGGAGACTATCGATGGCGGGGCCAGGGGTGGAGTTTGGCCCATGTCCATACGGGAAGGGCGTCCCCACGGGGACCCGTTCAGAGTCTCTAGCATCTTGGCTCTGGCAGTTTCTTTGGTCATCGAGATATCCCGCTGCAGCACCTCGACTGCTCTGTAGGCCTCGTACAGCTCCGCCTCGAGCGCGAGCTCCGCCGCGGTTGACGTGATATGTCTGAGGCGGCGACGGTACCTCCGACGGTGCCTGGCGTACCGGCAGCGCCTCACCACGCACTCACTACGCAAGTGCGTGATACAAGGTGACCACCAGTGTACTTGCCGTCTGGCCCGTCCGGGGCGAATCCTGGCAATTGCCGCGTCACAGACATACACCATCGACACCCGGAGATCCCCCGCCTCTCTGTTTATATCGTCAGGCCTTCTCGGCACTGAATCCCAGGCCTGAACAATTAAGGCCTCCAGGAGGACCTCCGCGTCCAACCGCTTCAGCGCCCAAAGCGTATGGCGCTCCGACAAGTTCGGCCCCCCCGAGGCCAAGTGGTCCAAGATCCGGCCAGCCATTACCCTTTCAAACACCTTGGCATCCTCCCCGAGAAGAACTATGGGGCGATACGCCCCCGGGGAGTCCGCCGGGCACCCGTTCTTCTTGAAAAGGCATAGCTGACCGGTCTTCCAACATCTCGGGAAGCTGTCCGACGCGAAACACGCGTCGTGCAGCTCCCGCAGTTCCCCAGCGAGATGCGGGGCCGCGATGCCTAGCACCCGCGCA
>DWQX01000518.1:0-41167 GCA_018245475.1 Pharmacophagus antenor | reverse complement strand
AATAAGGTAAATAAATAATTTGTAGAGCGCTAACTTTTGGAGTTTTATTCAATATTGTAATTTTTTCAAGGTGGTCTCAAACTTTTGGCCGGCAGTGTATGTGTGATTATTAATACTTAGAGATACCTTTTTGATTTATAAACATATGACAATAGATGCTCTTAATTACTCTTAAATCAAATTTAATTATAAAAGATATTAATAACTGGTTATATATAAACAGTCAAATTATTAGTCACTTATTTAAATATCTAAATACTTTAACTAGAATTGTCGAGGTCGCCGATGTAGGCAAGGTGTATATGTTAGACCCAGTGAGTGAGTGACAATTCATAAAGTCTATGAAAATGATCTCGTGGTGGCTTATATGTCTACTGCCATGTAGCCTACTGATAAACGTGGGTGCATCAATATATGACGATGACTACGACACCTACACAAGAAGTTACGACTACAGGAACTCGGGTGAGTGCGAAAGCAATGCTTGTTGTAGCTATGTGTTTTTATTTATATTTTGATAACTAGAGGTGCGTATGACATTTGTTTCTAAGTTAAACAATAAGATAGGAAATAAAGTTTTAAAACACAAATTGCACTTTATGAAAAATAGATTATCGTAATAAATTAAATATTAAACAACAATTAACACTATGAAACTTGCTTCATTCCTTTCCTAAATATGCTGTATATCCTGCAGGCGCGAAGGAAGCTATATATAGAATAAACTAAAACATAAATAATATAATTACAACATCATTATCCATTTATATTAATATTAGCAAATACACATATACGTCTACCATTGTGAAATGGGGTTAATAATGATTATAAAGTTGTGAAGAACTACTAAATTAGGTTATGTAGTCTTTTAGCTACACTAAAATTAGAAAGTGAGGGGTCTGTAACACAGACAAATAAAATGTCATTGAAAAGCAATAAGCAATGTAAAAACTAAAAAAATAAATCTTCTTCAATAAAATTGAAATGTTCTATCGTTGAGCTAATCGGATTTTCACTATTACATTTATCTTGCGCTTGACGAGAAGCGTCCTTTTAAATTAAGTTTGCAACGAGAAACGAATAGTCGTCAACAATAGATGAGATTTCCAATAGCGTTAGGTTTATAGAATTGTTCTCGCAACGTTATACATCATGTACAAAGTAATTTTCCAACATTCACGTTTGTTTGAATACACTACTGTTTGCGAAGCAACATCTTTTGTCAATACCTTCGAAAGCATTTTTATAAAATTAAAATTTTGACCTACTCGAGAATGTTCATGTTTTAGAAATTCCAAATAAAAACGTTGCTTTATTGATAGTAACATACAACGTTGAATGATTGATAAATGACTGCTTCCGTAGCACTGTGTTCTACCCGCTTGCCATGTAACGTGGAGGTCCCGAGTTGAATTTCTGGGCCACAAGAATAGTGGAGACTTGGTATATATATATATTGATATGGTGGTACGATTTTCCGAACCCCCCTTGCTAGCTGTCACCATCAGTGGCAATCTGGTGCCATAATGGTATTCCTATGTTCCGGCAGTCATACATCTGAGAGGCAGAAGTATTCTCTTGATCTACGGCCTCATTGTCACATAATTTTAGGTAAAATCAAGGTTAAGTGTTAGGCAATAACCGACAAAAAAAATGTTTAATTATTAGGGTTTTAATTTCAATCTTCCACTGCATCCACAGTATAAATGTTTGATATAGTTTTTAAACTATGAATTTTAATATTGTTGTATTAATTTTTATCAATAGTTTTGATTGTGACAACAGTCAAGTATGTTATTTATAAATCATAATTGAAATGTCCTATTGGATTTGGAATACTTTAGTACTCGGCTGCGTCCTTTCAGTGGTTTATCACTCGTCTTGTAATACAGTAGTGGAGTTTGTATAGTAATAAGGTTTTTTAAGTCGTCTGTGTGTCTGCCAACATCAATGTTAAGCTGGCTGTAACAGCTGCCTTGTTACAGCAGTAATACGTGTAAAAATCAGAGTATTCTTGACAAGCACCCTTCACCATCTACGGGTTCATTCTCCCTTAAAATCCTGTGTAATTGAGGTCAAGTGGTAGCCCATTACTTATAAATAGAAAGTTTATTATATTGTACTTTACTATGATTATAATTAAACAGCAGGACTAACGACCCTGTAAATATGTGTGGGACACAGACTGTCTCGTCTCGTAACGTCAAAGTGCAAAGTTCATTGTCTGCGTCTCACAAGAACAACCCTCGTGAACGGAAAATTATCTTACTCTCGCTGAACTTAACTACATAATAATTGTTATCACTTTAAACTAAAAATGTGGAACATTAAAATGTTATAAAAATATATTAAAACAACAATAATCAATCGAAAATCATTAAAAGAAACTACGACTGGTTTTAAGATAAAGTTTCTTTTTCTGTTTTTTAATGGAGACAAAAGTATGTTGTTCTTAGTGTGCCAAAAATAATATTAGATATGTATATCTATTTTTATTAGCGCCAGAAGTTTAAAAACAAAGAGTAAAAAAGGCAAAAAGCTAGAATAATAAATCATCTAATTGCTATAAATAGAATATGTATCTGTGTTCATGCATGCAAAATTATTTTATACTCTGATAAAAGCATGATCAAGGTTCAAAGCCAATAAACCTGGGGTTCATTTAATTTCATCTATAGTTGTGCATAATTTTATCTATGTTAATTCGTAACATTGACAGTTAAATGCAAATTTGTTCCAATGTTGGCCATAGTAAATGCACTCGTTCGTATTAACTTGCGAAGACAGCCGGGTAATACAATTTCTCGGTGCTTCAACTATATTGCTATCTCGGGGACAATTTGGACTAATGCTTGTGCATTTCCCTTTTCCTACTAACATTACTTTGAATTTTTCTGGAAATTGCTATTGTCTGAATAGTTTGTATAATTTGAACCGATTTCTGTACAAAATAAAGTTTGTTTTGAAGGTAATAGTTAATTTTGGTTTTTGCTTTAGTATACAAACTTAACATAAATATAATTTTGTTACACATGTTCAATGCAACTGAAACTTGGACATCAATAGTCCAAACAAAGGTTAGCAAATCAAAGTTTCAAAGTACTGGTGTTTATTTACAAAGTTTATCTTTCAAGTTGTACTGCATCAAAAGTAATAAAATTTATACAGAAGAAGGATTATCATGTTGCGTTCTACGGTACTTTTAGTAAAGATTAAGATATTAATAATATTATAATTCCACATGAAAATAGTTAAATCTTTTAATCCGCTACAATCAATTAAAATAAAAAAAAATTAGGTTAACTTCCGAATAAACTGGAATTAGAAGAAACGTATTTTCAATATAAACAGAAAAAAAATTAAATTGAATTGACTATTACAAAGCAAACCTGCCTTGCTATAATGATTAAACTGCTTTTTACTAGTAATAGATCAACAGAACTAGTCACACTTGTAATAGGTAATGAGTAACTGATATTACACAATACTTAAATGCTTATTGCAAATTCTGATGCCTTACACAATTTCTAACGTGCAGAATAATTTAGATGTAGCCGTCGTTTCTGTTATAAACAAATGATTTTTTTATAAAATAAGACTTAAGCAAAAAAATTATAAAGAAAAATTTTAAGCTTTCAGTTTACTTAACCATAGTGCTTATGATTTTTGACTCATTAACAGTTTTTTTCGGATTTTTGATGATTTCATAGCGGTCTACTAAGCGAGAATTAAAAGCAACCTCGCGATGAAATATAGCATCCATTTCTGTTCACGGGAATAGCCACTGTAATGAAACGTCGGTCATGATTCAGGCACGTAGGGCTTTATAGGCCACTGAAGGATTTTTTAGCTCTACAGTATTGGTAAGTTCTATTACACAAATACCTACATTTAAATTCCTCTGTTGCTTAAGAATTAAATAATGTTATATACTCAGGTTAATAATACAAATAGTATGTTCACAATGTTAACAGTTTTTACAGATTACATCATATATATTATTGGCACTTGAATACAAACCTTTGCAATTGATTTTAAAAATCATCAAAAACTTTATGCTAAATATAAACAATATAATGTAAACCAATGTTACTTTATAGTTACATTAAATAAAGTTGAAAATAACGTCAAAAATGGAATTATATTTTTGCTCAAATAAAAATCCACCTTGAGGTGGTAAGTAATAATTGAAACTCCCGGCCTGCAAAAAGAAAATCGAGTTTGAAACTAATCCACGACTTAGAACAGTTCGGCGGTATTTTAATGAAAAATTTAGATTCTTCGTTTGAGGTTTTCACCAAGATGACCGTAAGTTCAATTTGGACTAAAATGTATTCGTTGGAAGGTATACAGAGTGAATGTTTGCAGTAATATTTTGAACACAACATAACAATATATCTTGTTACACGATGCGGCAATCTCTGAAGGTTCACTTGAATTTATTACAACGGTTACGGTAAAAAGGTTGCGAGAGTACCCGTCAACTGAAGGGCGATATTATTCTGAGGGTGTGCGTTTTGTTTGCAAATTGTTCGTTGGCGCGTGACTCGGCTTGGTTTGAATCACCTCGATATATAGCCGCTACCTGCTAATAATTTTCTCGAGTATTACTCAAGACTACATTAAACAATGGTGCGATGTTATAGAAATAATGGCTTCCGAGGGGATGCACGTTTATTTTATATTGTTGTATATCGAATATTTGGGATATTGAAATTGCCTAATGATTCCAACGATCTTTCACAATCAAGTCGACGAATTATTAAACCTACTGTTATATTTTCGATGATAATATTGCATACCAAAGATAAAACAAGTATATTTCAATAATTCGTGGTAGTACATCATGATGAGCATATACATCTGCGTGTTACCAAACGTACATGTTTCATCATTATCATTAGCCTCCGGAAACCTACTGCTGGATATATGTGCCTTCAAAGTGAAGCTCGAGTTTCGGTTATACGTTAGTAGCCATCTTGCGTTGAGCGACGCACTATCTTGTTAGAGTAAACGCAGTCTTTAAGTAGTGCTTACCGAAAATTCTAATCAAATATTAATAGGCACATAATGCATTTATAAACTACTTAATTGAAATGTATGACTTGCTATGAGTGGATTACAAGCATACAGGCTGTACAAGTTTTCGGCTTACACTCAAATATTGTGAAGCTGTAATGGACGTTCCGAGAAAATAATATGTGTAATTAAAGACCTTTAAAGGCGTTAACGTATGACTGTAAAACAAAACGTTCTGTATATTAAGACAAAATATTCTACCCGCAATGCTACTAAAAATATACCAAAGGAAAACCCGCCCCATCTTGACATTAATGTTAGATTGATTTTATATTTAATAATATTTAATAATTTTATGTTTAATAATTAATTTGTATTAAGACAAAATTTAATTTTAATATCACAGCCCAATGAAAAGTGAAATAAGGATTACCTTGTGACCAGGTATTACATTCCAGAAAAATTTAATTTCATTAGGAGGTCTTCACCCTTACATATGTCAGTCACTTGAAGAATAATGAGGTTCCCATGTTTGCGTGATTGAATTTATCTTCAACATTAGCTGTATAAGGTGTTGTTTGAATGGAATAACTATTCTTTAACTTTAAAGTTCATTAAAATAATTTAAACTTTATGCCTCCAGAAAGTCGTACTTGCACGTCTACGGAATTCCGGTGCAAAACAGGCCGCTGCATTCCAATGTCATGGCGCTGCGATAACGAAAAGGACTGTTCCGACGGATCAGACGAAGAACCTGGCACATGCAGTAAGTAAATGACGTTTTATTTCACAGTATTTTTAATTTTCAAATTAAAATTTAAGAAATCTCGACAATCCAATCCAATCCCAATACGTCATTAAATAAAAAATATGTTCTAACAAAAATAAATAAAATATTGGATACTCATGGCATTTGTATATGCATAATTTGGTTGCCGCATACATGAGACAATGAACCTGGAAGTCGCGTGGTCCCGTATAAACGACCACACATCATCTCGCGGTTACCGTCTATAAGCGGAACTTGTAAGGTTAAATGTATTCTGAATAAAATGGCAGATAAAAAGCAAACAACAAAAAAATGCATTTCTGCTTTGCATTCCAAATATTATTTGGTTTCAGCTCAAAGTGAAGGAGGTTTGTTCAATTTGTTGAAAATTGTATATAGTGTAACAGTACAATTTTGTAATATTCGCAAATAATAATTATCTTAGAATTTATGAGCAAAGTTTTAAGGTAGCACGCGTGCATACCATACTTTAGCTAGGCTTGCAACGCGGATTAAAATCTTAATTACGGTTCAAAGTTTCGCGGATTAATTTTATAATCTTTGACCTCTGTTTCACATTGTGGAAGTTTTAAATTTAGAATCCGAATTTCGTTAAATCCTATATAAAAATAAAAAAATAGAATTGTTATAGATTAAAAAAAAATTGAAATGTTTATGACTTATCTGTAACGACATTCTAAAATAAGATCACTATGAATTAAACATAACGATGTGTTATTAATATGTAAACTTAATGTAATGGAACGAATAGTGAAGTATTTGCATATGATTACTTTTCTGTTCAAATAAGTTGAACAAATCATTAAATTTTCATAATAAATAAGAAATATTTAGAAAGTTTTTTGTACGTTTATCGATATGTTCCCATAAAATTATTATAAATTAATTTGCATAAATTTAAAATTCAATGTTAAAGAGTTTAGTTTGGGAAGTAGTAATAATTTTAAAATTTCAATTGTGAATCTGATTGTAATCTTTATCAAGTGAATAAGCCAATGTGAAGCAATGGAGGTCAATAGATTTTCCTAATACAACAATGAAAACTGAAGTATTATATATAACCGTGGGCCACCATATATTAACGCAAAAACTTATTTTACTAAACTTTAAAATACAAATAGTGTCTGCTGAAGATGCAGTTCTTCTCGGTTTATATAAAATACATTAAGCGCGAAATAGGACTATAGTTCAATTAATAATATTTTAGACTCGACGTGGGCTGTGTTGAACGTAGTCAATCATTAATTTATAGACAATCCTGAATAGATGATATTTGTGTAGAAATACTCCGAATATATTTAGAAGGACCTCAATATATTATTTAAAATGTTTGTTTCGAAATTTTTAATTAAATATACTGTAATAAACGTGTAAATTGGCAAGTAGTTTATGTTAAATGGAAGTAAAGTTAAAACGAAGAAATTAATATTACTTTCGCAAAACAGTAACACTACGTAGCAGCTGTCCAGAAAACAAGTTTGTGTGCACAAGTGGCCACTGTATACCCGTTGCTTGGCATTGTGACGATGCAGCGGATTGCCCGGACGGCTCAGACGAGCACAACTGTGGTAAGGGCATGATCAGGGTAAAATCACCGGAAGCATGGTTCTAAAAACTCAATTGGCATGTTCAAATTATTGCTACGATAAGCATGATGAAGAAATGAACGGAAATCTCAAATCTTTAGAAACTTTTCATATTGTTAAAGTTTTTAATTACACAAAAACAATGAGATTATCGGGGTACTTTTTTATTTATTTTTTGTAACTACTAGGTAAAAAGCTGGAAAACGGAACGTGAAACCGATTCACATCATTTAACGTAAACGGCGGATGCGAGACGTTAGGGGATGGAACAAGCGGCGTCGGTATCTCTCGCTTTTATCGATATTCATATGCATTATACTTAGCATGGGCATGAATTGGGTTGGCAGAAGTGGAGGCGTGCGGGCCAGAAGAATTTACATGCCGAGGAAAACACGGAGAATGCGTTCCCCTCACCTGGATGTGCGACGACAATCCTGACTGCTCAGACGGTTCTGATGAAAAAGCATGCAGTAAGGGATTTTTATTTTGTTTTTATTATTATTAAAATATTTATTATGCAAGTATAAATATGTAAATAAAACATTTGTTTACATAATGATAAACGAATATTCCGTTATTGATATCTCATAATATGCATGAGGTAGGTGGTATTATCATACATAATATATAAATGAATTGCATTGTACGATTTTGATGGTACAAATCAAAAATAGTGTAATATAATTTCAAATGTATTAGAAATTAGCACCGAACTATATGTTTTAATTATAGTTCTGTGATAGTGTTAAAAGATTAAATTGTAATTTTATTATTAATCCAACAGGCACAAATCATAATCATGACAAACTTACATTCTTTTGTTACTAGCTGACACGCGTCACTGTGCATAAAAATAAAATAATGAATATTCGAATGCTCTTTGGAATTCAAAAAATATATATCCCTGAAATCCGTCTACAATTTATTCCGCATCGAAAGCGAGCATTCAGTAGTTTAACGTGACTGGCGAACAAAAACAATGTAAATACAGATAGACAATTTAAAGTATTTCCTTCAAATCGAAACACTTGGCAATTTAACTGATGATTAAATCGGGTTGTGTTTACAATTTTGTTTTTGTTTTTACGGGGAGCTTTAATTATTTTCCGCAATAAAAGTAGACTCAAATAATACTTGTGTCAACAGCCTATTCTATTCATATAAGATGTTTATAAAACACATTAAACCATATTCTTTGTTTTTAGTTCATTTATAGTAAATTTTGTCACCTTAATAATTAAATTGTTAGTTCCCAAACCGAGGTATTATTTATTGTGTTCGCTTCAACAGTTCTCACAAGCGTTATTTATTTTTTACAAATTAAATTAGCCTTTTTATATTGTTATTCATATGCATGTGTACCATTTTATACGGTATTGCAAATATCCTGGAACTAATACACCGCAACATACAGGCACTGTTTTCATGTATAACATCTATATAAAGTCCGTAAAGAAAATCCCTTTGGGCGACGGTCTCTCTTGTCGTTTAAATTTTAAAGTTGTGAACATATTGTTAGAAGTCTTCAGAGCGCTACTTTTTGGTTAAAACTAAAAATTATGTAACATAAACTAACAGCTCTACACTGCAATCGCCGTTTGCAAATATTTATTTATAATTTTCCTAATTATTCAAACTTTTTTATATACATGCTCTTTAAATTTTATTTTTGTTTTAAATTCTATTTAAAAATCCTTGTGCGTCCCTATTAAATATCACTTCTGTGTAATTCTGTATTCTTTTGAAATTGTCACATTGCAATAAAGATCTCATTAAAACTTTCAAATAACACAATAAATCGTAATTAGATGAGACGTGTCGTGCGGACGAATTCACTTGCGGGAACGGCAAGTGCATCCAGCAAAGGTGGGTCTGCGACGGTGATGACGACTGCAGCGACGGCAGTGACGAAGTGAAGTGTCCAGCGCCAACGTGCCAACCTCATTCGCACTTTTCGTGTGCGGACGGTCACTGCATCTCCGCTAGATGGCGATGCGACCGCGATATTGATTGTCCTGATGGGAGCGATGAAGCAGTTAGTAACATTTTATTTTAAACTAACATTTTAGATAACTGATAGAGTAGGATAGTTATGTAAATAAAATATCTGATCGCTAACCATTTATGACTAAAGATTGGGACATACAGTAATAATTTCATAGACAATTTCACTAAATTAAGACTACGTACATTCTTCAACACGTAATTTATTTATCATTAACAATGTTTTAGCATTTTTTTAGGGTTATAGATATATTGTTTAGATATTAGAATAAAATGTTTTTAACTCATTCGGCAAACATTTGTATGGATATTTCCATAAATATAGTCATCAATTATAAATTTGCGTGTTCAGTTCAATAAAATTAATTAAATAATACTAACGGGTTCCGATAGTTTTTTTTTGACTTTATTACATGTCTGCAACGTTTATCTTCTTCTCTTTCCCTTGTCTTTTATTTGAAAAAAAATACTATCTTTAAAATCATAATAATTAAAACCGACTATATCTTTTTCGTTTCATAAGATGGTGTTTTAACTATATATGATAACAATCTGCTTGACGTCTGACAAACAGCTTACCTTTTAATATACAAAAAATAATGATATTTATTATTTTATCGGAAAATACCTACATGACGTATCCATAACGATCATGATAATCAAACACTGACTGAAGTTCGCTGCTCTAATAACTAATCCTCCGCAATTAATTGATAATTATTAAAGGCCTAATTATTAATTATTCAAGCAATCGTTGATTAACTTTCAGGGATGCCCCACTACACCTAAGGTGATATCGCCCTGTATCTCCACGGAGTTCCAATGCCACGACCGAATGACTTGCGTGCACAAAACCTGGGTCTGCGATGGAGACCGCGATTGTCCTGATGGTGGAGATGAAGCACCCGAGCTATGTAGAGGCAACGTAACATGCCGTATTGACCAATTCCAATGCAAAGATCACAGCTGCATACCGGGAGCATTGTATTGCAACGGAGATAAGGACTGCCCTGACGGAAGTGACGAGTTAAACTGCAGTAAGTTGAATATGAAATATCTGTCGTGTTAAACAAATTTATGTTACTTTTACGCTTTTCATTAACGTGATATCATTCAATAGCTAAAACTTCAATATAAAATATTGAATGAATGATAATAATGAAATAAAACTTGTTTTATTACTTTTAAAATAACGTGCAAGAATAATATCCATAAATTAAGGGTTATTGTCCGTGGGTAATCGCGACAGAACAAGTAATATTGTTACGACTAATATTATATGGAAATCGTTATCGAACAATTTTTATTTTACTTTTATAAAGCCATATAATAAATACATAAAATTTAATGGATGTAAAATCTTTTTAATCTACCTAGTCTTACAAATAATTTTGAATTTTATTTTTGTGTTTGAGAGTGAATTAGAAATAGCAAACTAAAGAAATAATCAATAAATGAAAATCATTAGTGATCTCTTATAATAATATTTTAATTGTAAACCGTTAAAAAATAAAATAAAAAATCGAAAAGTAATTTTAGCACGACCAAAACCCATCTGCGACAAGAAGACAGAGTTCGATTGCGGGGGCGGAATGTGCATACCGCTATCTAAAGTGTGCGACAAGAAACCCGACTGTCCCAATTTCGAGGATGAGCCACGCGATCGGTGCGGGGAAGACGAATGCGCGAAGAAAAACGGCGGCTGTACGCAACGCTGTGTGGATACACCCGTGGGCTACTACTGCGACTGTGACAAGGGTTACAAGCTCATTGACAATCGAACATGTGAAGGTGAGTTGCTAGTGTTAACACTGATTTATGCTACCTATCAACTTGAAGGGACAGTCTTCGATAGGAAGTTCTATACATTTATATGCGATTAATTTTTTTACTTTTTAATAGTGCCTGACAACTTTTTTATACATTTTTTGATAAGCAAGAAATATAATAATACAATAATGCATCAAATTATCACAAAATCGAAAAGAAAACCATGAACAAAAGTCCGTAAATCTGGTGTTAACGATAGTGGTGGATAACTGTTAAAAACGTATAGAAGTATGTTTTTAACAGTGATTTGTCATGCTCGTACAATAATAAAAGAGAAAATAAATTAATTATACGAAACACTTCTTTATATATAAGTATTTACTATTCTGTAGTTTCATATCGATAATGTAGAAAGTCGCTCTTGTAGTTATTACGCATTA
Organism: Pharmacophagus antenor; assembly: GCA_018245475.1. Classification (NCBI taxonomy): domain Eukaryota; kingdom Metazoa; phylum Arthropoda; class Insecta; order Lepidoptera; family Papilionidae; genus Pharmacophagus; species Pharmacophagus antenor. The sequence goes on along the minus strand of DWQX01000518.1, from coordinate 29,558 downwards.
GGGATCTTTATCAGTTTCCGTTAAGGGTAGATAGTTAAGGAGCTACGTTTGTGTCCTGCTATTACGACTGATCGCATTTTATACGTTCCTCGGTGGGTATCAAAGACACAAGGACTCTCAACAACTTTGGTATCAAACAGCGCATAAAATTAGGGTGTAGGATTTGGAATTCAATAAAAATGGTTTATCATTATTGTCGCAATTAAAATGCCGTTAGGAGCTTTTTGATTTGATAAGTTATTAATTCATTTATTTTTTGTATTCAAATTATGAATTTGTTTAGTGTTATGTCTGGAAAATTAGGAATCTAGTCAGTCTAATGTAAATTTTAAATATTTACGTTCAGAATAAACAAATATAGCGTTATTTTTTTATTGCAGCAAAGGGCTAACACTTGACCTCAATTGTAAATGGTAAAGCGCGCTCACTCTGTTACTCTGATTCTCAAATATCACTATCGGAATACAGTTACGTCATGGCAGCCCTGTTGACATTGAAGTTGATGGATCCCAAGACGTGTTCGAATCAAACTATAGAGATCTCGTATGATATGTTTTTTTTTTTTTTGTTCAAATCGTAGACGTGGACGAGTGTGCGGACCCAGGCGCGTGCTCGCAGGTGTGCATCAACGAGAAGGGCACGTTCAAATGTGAGTGTCACGCGGGGTACGCGCGCGACCCGCGCGACCGCACGCGCTGCAAGGCCACCGAGGGTCACCCCTCGCTGCTGTTCGCGCGACGCTTCGATATACGCAAGATAAGCCTCGATCACCACGAAATGGTCGCCATCGTCAACGAAACGAAATCGGCAACCGCCTTAGATTATGTGTTCCGTACGGGCATGATATTCTGGAGCGATGTCACCGATGAGAAGATATATAAGTAAGTGTTTTTTAATTCATGTAAGACGTCTACTGATCTTTTGTTAGTGGGCGATAATGTTCCCTTTGTCGCCCCTGAGCAGAAGGACATTATATAGCATTTTCAATACAGAAAAGAGTATAGCAGTAGACGAAAAATTTAATCAACGCACTGAATAAATTGTTACATTTAAGTTGAAGAAAAAGAAAAATGTTGGTATAGATTCTAGAACATATTTGATTCTCAAAGCAAATAAAATGAGTTCGGGGACTATTTAGTAATTAGATAAAATCGTAATTTGACGCCGTCTACCTTACAATTAGCCTATGACAGATAGTTCATATCAATATCATAAGACATATTTTTGACTTTGATTTAATAATCTTAGCGTAAACGGTTTTTCGTCTTGTCGTTACGTAATATGCGCATAACATCAACCCATTTAGATATGTTACAATCACAATGAATTATTACTTACTACAGAAATCATAATTTTAAAATCATTAACTTTCAGAGCGCCCATTGATGAAGGCAGTCAACGCACCGTTGTTATTGGCGACCAGCTTATAACGTCTGACGGACTAGCGGTCGATTGGATCTATAACCATCTCTATTGGACCGACACCGGCAAAAATCACATTGAACTGTCCGACCTGCAAGGCAACATGAGAAAGATTCTCATCAGGGACCGCTTGGAGGAGCCCAGGGCTATTGCGCTCAATCCCTTGGACGGGTAAGGGTCTTATTTAATATTATATTGAACAATATTTTTCAAAGTTTTGGAAAGTAATTTAAATTAGTCGAGAATTTATTAAAGGTAAATTGAGATTCAATTTCTAAAAACTTATTTATACTTTTTATAGCATATGTGCGCGTCCTTGGTCTCTTTGATCATTTTGAAGTAATCAGTATACTCAACGATTTTAACATCATAAATTTCTATTAATAATAATACTAAAAATATTTATAAAATTAATAAAAATAACGTTTTTTTTTATTTCAAAACATAAATTTGAATATTATAGGTGTATACGTGAACATCATATGTATTGGTAAAATACAAAATATAACAACAATGGAACACAATAACATAAATAAACGGATATATAAAAGGAAAAGGCACGAGTTCACTTCATATTAATCCTGTTAGTTGTAGAGCCCTTTGTGTTGTGGGATCACATACAAAGTATTACTTTGTACGTGATGCCGTGTGTTTTGCTTGTATTATCAAATACGGTTTATTTGTATCCCATGTTGTTTTACAGTTATTGGGTTATGTTTCTATAATTTAATTGAAAATTCATGAATTAATATAACTTGACTGTGGTGGTATAGTTAACAAACTTGTTATTTAGCAATCAAAAAATACTGTTATCTAATATGTACTAATTATAAAAAAAAACATGAATTTTTTTAATTATTTCATACATATTACATTTAATGTTGCGACAGAGTGGTGTAAGTGTAAATACTCGTAAAAGATAAACATTGGATAGCACTATATTTACCAGACCCATCATTTTGACGGAGCATCCCTACATACAAGTTTCGTATATTAATATGCATTTGACTTTTTTATTTTTAAATATTGCTTCCGGCATTGTTCTCTACATTTTATTGCAAAACAGAAAAAATGGGAATACGATAATGGACGAAATTACATCAGACTCGAAAAGAAAATGTGTCTGTAAATTTAGTGTTAAACAAATACATTGTAAACAATAAACTATGTAATCGGTCAAACTGGTTTGTGTCATTAAAATACGTACCTTATACTATTATAATTACGGCTTTCTTGTATGTAAACATGACAACACACGCGATAAAAAAAATGATAATTTGATTGATGAAAAAGGTCGCACGTGCGTGGGACACGTATTGAATTATTAAAATGTTTTATCTTTACATTATACATTTGTTTATGCCCTTGATTTTTTTTCTATCAACGGACGTAAAAAAACAGTTACAAAAAAAACCGATGAAAAGCCATAACATTACGCAATTAAACGTATAAATTTGTTATTCCCAGACTAATTTTCCCCAGACTACATTTGCATTAAACTTCTTTAATATTACGACGTTTGCAGAGAAATAATATAGGTAATGTTTAAAATTGTGTAAACAGTTGTTTCAAAAACAGCATTAAAATTACTTAAGAAATTTTAGGCACTAATACAAAAATTATTAGAAATAAAATCTTTTACGTGCTCCACGTATGCAAGTACTCAGCCACATTTTGATATTGTAAAAGAAATACAATACAATTAAATAATACTGATGTTGAATTATATTATCAGTATATCGTTGTGATAGTTATTTACAAGTACATAAAAAACTTTAGTTCTTTTATGTGAGAAGTACTTTACGACGAAATGTTAGATCATATGTCCTTTAATAAGATATTTTTTGCACACAGATGGATGTACTGGACTGATTGGGGACAAAACCCGAAGATAGAGCGCGCAGGCATGGACGGCTCACACCGTCAAACGATTGTGTCCTACGACATAAAATGGCCCAACGGTCTCACGCTGGATCTCGTCAGAAAACGTGTCTATTGGGTACATTATGTTAATTTGCATTCTTACAGCAACGGCTGAACAAATTTTAATCCAGTTTATTACTCAGAGGTTGATCGACTCAAGCTTTTTAGACTATTGTTAAAAAAAAGGAGTTCGACTTCTTCAAAAATATTCTCTTTTCGAGATACTTTATATATTGTTTTGTTTCCGTTTAGAACGTCTTAAAAATTACTTAAAAATAGATTTATAATGTTATTTAAGCATATGTCTTAATATGAAAAAGAATTCAAACATTTCTGGTATTTAACAAGAAATTATAACTTTTTATCATGTTGCAATATCAACATTATGTGTACAACTAGCTAGTATGTTACCCGCCTGCTTCTCTGGGCGTATTAAGTTTAGTCATATAGGGCAGTTAGTCAGTGTATCAGTTAGCACTTCGAATTTTTAAAGTATAGATAAAAATCGATTGATATATCCTCAGGTGGATGCAAAAATGAACACGATATCTTCTTGCAACTACGACGGATCGGCACGCCGGCTCATTCTGTATTCAACGGATGTGTTACGCCACCCTTTCTCCATCACCACGTTCGAGGACTGGGTGTACTGGACCGACTGGGACAAGACCGCAGTGTTTCGCGCCAACAAGTTTAATGGCAAAAATGTCGAAGCTATTACCTCCACTCACACGGTAACTAACATTTTATCACTATCCCGTTAGATATTTCTCAAAAGTATTTTAATTATAACTCCATTTTACACTTAGCTGGTAAATGTCACAGTAATTTAGTGTTTCAGTATTTCTAGTAAAAAGTGTAACTTTATTTTTATCATTATGAAGAAATATGTAGGTAAATGTAACTAGCGAATTAACATCTGCACATGCCTTCATTGAGAAGTTTCAGTAAAAAATACAATATTTTAAAATTGTTTATGTACGTCAGTTTATTTGTTTACTTGATTTAAAAAAATAATTCCCCTGAAGTAACTATAATCAATTACCTTGTGTATAGTTTCGTGACTATGTAATTCATATAATATCAGTACTTAATTTTTTTACGATGAAAAAAAAAAATTGAAAACAAAGTTTCACGACCATGTATAAGGCATTTAATTTTATACGTGACAAAAATACGGATACATTTAGATAAATTATATTTGTTGCATACATTTCCAATTTACAACAATAAAAGTAAAATTTATTTACTGTTTAGCCTGCTTGAATAAAGCAAGTAAGCAACTGTTCTAGTTTAAATCAGAACAATGTTGTTATTCAACAGCGTGCTCATTAAAGTATCGAGCTTAAGATATCTCCTTAGTGCCTATTACTTTCCTGCTATAAAATAATGCTGTACAACATTGCTGTGTTCCAATTTCAATGTGACTATAACAAATGGAATTTGGTAACATATCATCCTATGTTTTGAATCAATGAGCGTAATGTGATTATATGTAAACGTTATATATTGCACTTTTTACTTTCACTTCCCGTTAGGTGAATTAATGAATAAAAAATTTAAACACTTCTAATTCTTATCAGTTTTTCTCAGCATGTAAACAGATCTAAATAAATATGAGACTGCGATTGCGTACGTCCTCATTAATCGAAAAAAAAAGTACTTTAGGTTTGAACAGACGGTTGGTTTCTGACTTAGTGTTCAGTCTACAAACGGTAACGGCAATTAATCCTTCTTTCATTTTAGCTGCAGAACCCGATGGTGATCCACGTGTACCACCCGTACCGGCAGCCGGACGGCGTAAACCACTGCGCGGCCGTTAACGGGCATTGCTCGCACCTGTGCCTGCCCGCGCCGCAGCTTGGCCCAGCCGCGCCACGAGTCGCCTGCGCCTGTCCCACCGGCCTGAGACTGCTGCCCGATAACCAGATGTGCGTCGAAGACAGTAAGTGTTACACACCTCTATCACTTCAACTCAAAATTTATTTGGTAACACTGGGTTTATGAGACACGACATTTTGACACAACAATGTTCATTAAAAAGTTCCCTGTACAAGTACACGTCTCCGAACTTTCAGTTTTTTTTTTCCTTTATGGCGACTCTTTATAGTTTTTTTTTTCTAAAAATGGAAATTATTAGAATAAATGTGTTAAATATTATGGCTATGAAGAGAAAACCATGAAAAATATCTATAAACCTATTTAATGCCAATTACTAAATCGACAAAATATATTGACGTCGGTTCGCAACGGATTCGCCTCTGGAAATAACAGGTAAGAAAGTGATATACTTACACCTTTTTGGTGATCGGTCTCAAAATTATAGAATAGTACAGAACATATCATTTAGGAAGAAAAATAATTTACAACAGTAATCATTTATAATCGTCTGAAGAAGACATAGTATGATTTTTTTTGCATGAAATCTGTTACAAAAAAATTAAATTTATTAAGTGATATGATAACACTATAACTACAAACATTTTAAATGTACCTATTTGTACTAACTGAAAACATAAAAAAAAAACAAAATTTCGAAAAAAGAAAACTTTTTTTAATTGCGTTTTGCTGAGAAAAATTTTAAAGATCTCGTTAGTGTGTCGGATTAAGTAATCAATCACACCTTTTCATAGTAATTTATTATTAATAGGTGTTTGTTTTGTACGGAATGTTTGATAAAATGGAACTAATGTAATAATTAATTGATATACATTCAATCTTGCTGTATAAACCAATAGCGATAATTATAATGTTAGTGACAATCACCATCACCACTTTTGAAGTAAACCGAAAAAGGTAAATAACAGATAATGTTAAGAATTTTTACTCATACGCTAATTAATCCCACTTAAATTTCTGTTTTTGTGACTAGTTCGGACTGTTCAACGCAGTCATGGAATAAAAATTGTTCACACCATCAATTACTTTTCATTGATGTAAAAACAATTGTTATATTGATTCAATGGTTAAATATAGAAATTTTAAATGAAAATTTTCTGATAAACCATGGCGTCGAAATGAGGTAGAAAATATAGCCAGTCGATAATGAGGCACGAGTAAGGTTGTTTACACAGCACCAGATTGCGCTTGTTGCCTTTAAATGTATAATGCACAATCCCATTACCCCTGTAATATCATTAGCCCTTCATACTGGAACATAGTAATGTTACCACACAACAGTACTATTTAGTGGCACAAGTAAGCGCTACGACGGTACCTATTCAGACGATGTCCGTGGCCTAGTAGTAGTGAAATGTTTTCCATATTCACAAAAAGTATTAAAACATTTAATGTTCACAGTCGTGATTGAAGACATTCATCAGAGCGACTTTGATGAATTTCTTCCATAGGAGATTCTGGTAGTCCATAGCATGGTCTACAACTTTTTGGTGAAACTGAAAAAAATTTTGTCTTATTTATAAACATTAATTAATTAAGGTCATTATAAGTTTTTATCTATTACGTTATAATTAGTCTTATGTATTATATTCAGAGATTGCATTTGCAAAGAAAAAAAAACATTTAATTATTTAAATGTAAACGTGCCAATTGTTTTCTTACATCTATACAAATAAAATTTAAATATCTGACTGATTGACTAATCTATAACTCACAGCTTCAACCGCTGGTCCGAGAGAATTAAATTTGGAGGATGTATTCTCTTAATGTGTAGGTATCAATTAAGAGTTTTTTTTTAATTTCATTCTCAAGAAAGGAAAAAGGGGCTGTTCAAAAATCCATGAAACTTAAGATTTTAAGTCGGTGGATTTGAAAGTTAGTACACATAAAAAACAGGAATTAATATTAAAATTAAATAAATGAATAACTATACCTAGAGAAGCGTAAACGTTATTTTACTAATTTTTGTACATATTAATGTTTTAATGTTCTGGTGCTTTTATTACACAAAACATTAACTGTCAAGATCAATAACCTATCTGGCGACGTAAGTTGAATGGAAAAAAATCCAGTACTAAATAACCCCACGGAAATATTTACTGTTTGTTCGCTTTAGCGTTGTCGTTACCAACTCTAATATAAACAGTTTCATCATGTTATGAAGCGGCCGGATGTTACTGGGTTATGTTAATGGGTTATATTAATCTACTAAAACTATGGGAAAATTTATAGAATTTTCCTCCTAATTACCAATAACTATCGATCACTATAAGATTTTTAGACAATCATATTGCTTGTAATAATCGAGCCATTGAAAAGGTCCAATAAAAAATTTATTGTCGTTAATATTATACAGGGTTGGCAATAATAGTGCTTTTATCAGCATCATAATATTATTGATTATTATTCAGTTCCTGTATTCTTCTGCATTCATCAGTAAGTGTAAAGTTTTGTAAAGAAAAATAACTATTAATGTCAGATATCTTTGACAACGCTGTAGGTGGATATTAAACACTTTATTTGACGTAAAGTACAAGAAGACCTTTGAACTCCAAAAGAATACAAATTCGAATTGACGTAAATTGTCGCAAGTATATAATATTTTAGAGAATAACAACTAGGATTTGTTATTTTAATTTTACATTTTCTTAAGCGATATTAAAATTTTTAATGACTATTTATTTCAATAAGTTGTGTACATTTATTTTTTATAAGTGATAAGTGAACAATGCACCATTCAACAACTCGTTTTCTAAAAACACGTGATTTGATTATTTCATTTTTAATCAACAAAATACACGTGATTAATATATTTAATGCACTACACATTGTGCACTGAATAACGAGTTACAAAGTAAAGGATCGATTGGACCTGGGACTAATCGCCAACACCTTCAATGAAGTGGTTAAGTAATGTTAAATATAATATGCGAGTGTCCTAAATAATTAAATTAGAAAATATGTTCTGTAAATTATGCTCCGAAACAATACATGTTGCCTATGTACAAAAATTAATTGAAATAATGGGATAAGTATGTAAATTAATAAAAATTGTAATGTAAATAAAGATATACATTAGTATTAGTATAAAAAATGAAGCGATTGTGATGTAAATATTATACCTATTACTTAATGTTCTTCATGTGTCTAATGTTCACGACAATCAAAACGGCCTTGGTGCATTTCTTCTATGAAAGCCTCTGATAGTCCGTCGCACGATCAACGTTTTGGTGAAACAGAAAAATATTTTTTTTCTTATTTGTTAATATTAACCGAGCGCGTTATACGTTTTTTTTTATATATTGCGGTACGTGATGAGAACCTGGAAAAATACTCCTCATGTAGTCAATCCACGCCAAAAAAACACGTCATCCGATGACGCCACATCGTACGATGTTTCTCGTCACAAACGATTACTAGCGGTCTCCATAATGATTACAAATAAAATTCGCATGTTTTGATTGGAATTTACCTACCCATATTTATCAATTTCGTAATGATTGGCGAATTGGAGAAGTATTAGTCATCGTTTATACATTGAGTATTTTATTTATAGTATGTACCTACAATTACAATATCGCACGCTACATGAATGTTTACTTTTGATAGAGTGTTTTACACTATTAATGATATCGCGAAAACGTAATAAGTAGAAATATCTGTATCACTGTATATAGTAACGTATGTATTTATCTTTTATATCACTATTAGACATTCTCCAGACGCCTGTTTATATTTATAGCCACAAAAATATTAATTTCTTTATTATAATAACTTATATTTAAATTGAATATAAGATGGTAACGTTTATGCAATAAATGAAGAACTAATAATAAATAGATAATTTAAGATTATCAGCTCGGATATGTTTCATGTCCCATATCCCATTAGGGTACTTTACATGTTTCGGATTCCATAACATGCTTGGAAGTAAAAAAAGAATAATTTTACCCACATTGCTTTTAACCAATGAGGAACATTTCAGTGAGTAAGGTGACGTGACGTCACATCACGCCACCTTTCGTTAGTTCAATAGGCGCACGATCCGGCGCGCCACTCTTTATGTTGAACATTGCAAGTGTCACTTTAAAGTAACCTATACTTATCTAGAAATTTTCTGTGTACTTCCAATTTTATTTCTTTAAAGGTTAATATTTAAAATACTTGAAATAATTGATTCAATATTTTGATATTTTATTAATTGCAGGGAATCAGCAAGGTTTTAAAAAAATACATATTATTTAGTATAAACCCAACAAACATTTTTTTTTTTTATTACATTTTTTGAACATGATTTTTAATAAAAATCGTAAACAAAATGTAGAATCTCTTGTGAGAAATGGGCAGTTTATTTTGTTTAATATTCGTTTTGAAAATTTCCGGTTTTTTTTTAAATACTGGCGATAATAATTAATAATGCCTTTTTACCAATCGGTCTGTTTAATGTTTGCAAATGAAATCTACCTTTCATAAACATAATAAATCAATATGATAAAGTCGAAAATTGATTTAACGTTGTGGATGTAAAGCGTGTGCCGTATCGCACATGGTTAAATTGACAGACGGGTCTGGTTGGTGAGATGGGGACGTCATTGGCGAACAGCACACGGTGTTAGGTTGCGGTGTATTGCAGTGCGTCTGTCATTTAGTTTCACTTCGTGGCCTAGTACAAACGTGTGTATTATTTAAAACTACTATATATGCTATAAAAGTGCTCGTCTATTCACCCAAATATTTATAAATAACAATAAGCATTGGAGACATTTTGTAAAAGTTGTTTTATAATAAAATCTACAGATGCAATTAAACCAGATGGAGAGGTGCATAAATCAAGTAATGGTTCTTACCAACCAGTAGTAATTCAGGAAAAACCTGTAACCAGTGAGTAATTAAGCTCTCTTATCAATTGTTTTAAAAGTTGTTTGCCATACTAATTTTTGACAAAATTTTTGGACTGAGTTCAATGTTGCGGTAACCGTAAAGTATTTATGAATCATGTTTTTTTTTTTGATAAAATACAAAGTGAAGGATTATTTTGACATGGTCACTACAATTTGGACTTAGTTGCTTTACAATTTTGTGGTGGTTGGAATGGGTTGGTTAGCTTAAAAATTATCAAATAAGATTGTACCCATCGACATTCTTCTGTAACTTGCATAATCGGCATTAATATAACTTCATGTATGTATGACTACCTACTAACAATTTGTTTCATTGTGAATGTGCATTCAATATCTGTGTGTCTTCAATTTTCGAATCGTTGGTTAATTTGCAGGGCAGTACCTAGTTTACAAATTGATGTCTTACGCATTTAATAAGGGACCATTAAAGTGCACGTCCAACACATATGGTGAATATACAAAGAGAAGGGTTAGGCCTTCTCTTGAAGTTGGGACGTGCTATTGGAGAAATAATAGACTCTACCGAAGAACCGGAAGCGGAACAATCTACGCACGAATCTTACACAAAATCTGAGCCAATGAAGGCATATTGGGAAAGTCATAAGAAGGATTTAAAAAATAAAAATCAACCTTTCATAGATCTGTTTTTAAAAGGGTCGGCTCTGGAGAGGATACCAGATGCAACTGAAGAACCCATTAAAGAATCTCATTACAACTTGAATAGACTTAAACAATTTTTACCAGATGCAATGATATATAATATTAAGGGTAAAGTATACATAATAAATTACTAGTAAATTAATTGAAAAAAAAAAAAGAAGACATACAGATTAAATATATATTGCATGCACAAACTACACTGTGTAACTAACTTTTATTAAATACTTAAATTAACAGTCATTATTTATTAATGTTTTACAAAAAAAAAATCTTAGATACCCTACATATTTTATAAATTTTTAATGTTATTCAAAAAAAAACATTGTACTGGACTAGACCAAGTTTTGTACCCTTGGCTAGCCTGAGAAAAATACTTATAGAGATGAAATTAAATATAAGCATTGTATACCAATAGGTGACATATTTTGATTAAAGAATTTTCGAAAATATCTAGAATAATTCAGTATTTATCGAATTCTGCACAAAACGATTAATATATTGGAATATTCTACAGGCCACATAATTTATTACGCAGGTCATGTGTTGTTCACATTAGTACACTAAATGTTATGTAGCAGCATAATTACAATAATGCTTGTCATGCTAGGGGGCAGCTATACAATACAAATAATTATTTTGGTGTTGTTGATATGTAACTCATTTGAAAACATTTGTTTTTAGTTATTTGACGCGAATTAATATTGCAATAAATGCAGCTTGTTATAAAATATATGAAAATAAATTATTCTACTTAGTCATTGTAATAAGTTATGTAATTAAGGCAAATTGAATCACAATGATTATCGATGTACGTTTATTTCATTAGATGATATTTTTGAAAACATGGATTCATTAAACAAACCAAAAAATTCAAGTGTTATGTAGCATATAAGCAGTATAAATATTATGGTATTTAAAATGTTTTCTAAGTTTCTTGTCTGTGCTCTGTTTACCTTCTATACTGTATTTGTTATGGTGGTGGATTTATAAAATGTTTGTAAAAATTGTCTGTTGCTAATATTCTTTGTAAACTCAAAATAAGTTGTGTTTATGAGCTTATTAACATCATAAATCTTTGTTAGGCGTGCCTGAAATACCTAAAACCGGAACCGGAATCTCAAGCAGCGGTCGGGACGCGGGCGTCGTCGCCGGCATCGTCATTGCAGTGATCACAGGAGTTGTTGTGTTTGGAGCATTGGTAACATATTTATTTAAATTATCGTAAAGTATGGACCCCCTAGACTACTATTTAAATTACAATTTCGTATAAGTCAATTTAAAACACCACTGTCTAGTTCAAAATTGTTTTAGTATCCAAATGATAAACCCATATCTGCACCCATAACATTAAAATGGATACTAATTTCTTTATGTATTCATTTTTGATTTTTATTTTTTCGTATTACAAATTGTTAGTTTGCGAAAATATTTAACAGGAAATAATGCTTTTTAATAAAAATTCTTACAAAAAAATTAAAACGCAAGTAATTAGCAATAGTTATTCCTGATAATCTCAACAGAATCACAATATATTTTTGATTATACTTAAAGTGCCTTTCTGTGCAGCATAAATAACTGATACGAAATGAACTAATCAATTAATATTAAATGCCTTCATGAGACATTTAATTGATATCAATTTATAACTACATCGTAGCTGGTATGCACGCGATATGGTGCAGTAAGGCGCGTCCGACCGCTTGACTGGCGCGCTTTATTTTGTTACTAGTATTTTAAAGTGGCCCTGATCTACCACAAACACTAAAATAAGGAAAATATTTATGGAAAACCCTTGTCGAAAAATAGTTTTAAACCTATGGGGTATTACGTATAGATTCTTGTAATTTACATACAACTAAATCTAATACATTTTTTAGTTTCTTAACATTGATCCGTGATTAGGATAAAATTAAATTAGCTATATCCTTGTTTGTAGATTGCATTTGTTCTGTACCGTCACTACATGCACCGTAACGTGCCATCGATGAACTTCGATAACCCAGTGTACAGGAAGACAACGGAAAACCAGTTCGCATTGGAACAAAATGGGTACGCGCCGGGAAGCAAGCTATACCCAAGCACCGTGGGTGAGGAGGTAAGAGCTCTTACTGCTATGGAATGCACTTTAAACATACAAAATAGTCTTAGATAAGTTAAAAAAAATTACTGCACCCTACCATATTAGACTTAATTAAATTTAGATCACCACAAGTATATTGATTTCTGATATTTTTGCCTCTCAACTTTTAATTTAATCTTATACAAAACACAAGCAATGATATGTTACACAAACCCCAGAAATGTTATTGTACATAGAGATTTTATAGAATTACTATGAAGATATATAAGAGTTAAGGCATTGTAATTTGATGTATTAAGAATAATATATCTATTATGGATCGTTTTAAGGAATTTTTAGATTATATTAATTTAGTGTTTAAGTATGGCGAAACTATATGCCAACATTTTTACCGTATCAGTATTAAAAATAGTTGCCAAAATTAACTATATGTAAACTAGCAATAATGCTGTAAATAATCCCTTGGATAGCTATTAATTCTGTCAATTGTGATGTCATGGTGTGAACTATTATATTAAATAGCAATTTTATGTTTCATGCTATTCATGAGAATGTTAATTTGGTAAGTATAAGTATCAACTACAAGACTGAAACAAGAAGTATAATCTATATTAATATATATTTTTTAAAACTTCTGGTAAAATATAATAGTAAAATTGATGATGTCAAAATATATTATTTATATACTTTTTGTTATCCACAAAATTATTAACCAACAAAATACTCAGAGAACATAATATATAAGGAAAAGTTAAACTTATAAATGCTTTTAATTAAACTTTAAACAAATAATGAAAAAACTTACTCTTTCTTTCTTTGCAGGCACAAGAACCTCTTAACACACCCGGTACAAATGAATATGTCTAGTGCTGCAAGAGCAGGCACTGAATTTATTGTAATGTCATTAAATGTGAAAAGAAAAAAAAGGACGTGTAATTATTGTATGGTGTTTAACCAGTGAACAAAACATACCAATGTTATTGTAGTGTTATTTTATTAAATAAAATTGCTGGCAATTAATGGACTGCATCGTAGGTCGAGGATACTTTCAAAGTTTCATTAAAATGGATCTCAAAAATAAGACCGTATCACTTGTATGTAATTTTATCAAATTCATTTACTCAAAATATGTTCTTGTACAATTGAAATTTCGTAATTATCAGTAGTTACATACATTATTAGAAAGTTGTGGTGATACATTATCATTATTTTATAAATGAAATATACATTTTTGTAATCAACTTTAATTAAGATATACAGTAATTTATTGAAATTGTTTTGAATATTATATCGAATAAATTAAAATTCGAATATTTCGTTTACATGCATTGTAGATAAATGTACTTATTAGAGAAATTAATATTGATTATGTACAATTTTATATTATCAGCTATACTTTTAAATTGTGAGAAAAAAATATTTACTGTTGTCTACATTTGCTTATTATTTATTACAGTGTAGGTGTACATTTTAAATTTCTTATGGATGTCAAATAGAGAAGTAGACTTTGCGACGCTATTTTATACTATTTGTGCCAAATATAGAACAATTGCCAAGAAATTGATGTCTTTAAAATATTATTCTCGTAGAAATTTGTAGTTTAAGTAATTGAAGTAAAAGCACAATTGTATTTATTTTGATATACTTTATGAAGTGTTATATATAACATTAAACAGTTTTCAATGTTTATATATTTTATGTGAAGGTTGTGTTATATCCAAAATATTTACTATGAATTATATTTGTAGCTGCTGCTTTTCAATTGGAATGTGATTTAATGAGCAAATTCCTGCCAAATCCTCACAACCTATATAACTATAGGAGGTTTTACTAGCATCTTAATATATTTACATACATTTATTACTTGATGCACATTTCATATAATATATTTAGCTCAATAAGTGTGTCACTTATACTATTGTGTAAATATTGTCAATAAAGTAATATGTACAAAAAGTGTAGTTTTTTTTTCACATTTATTAAAATATAGTTTCTAACTTATTCTTAAGCCACTAATTTTGGTCAGAATATAGATTACTACAACAAAGAGCAGTTTATACACGTCTGACATAGCATATAAAAACTGCAATGTTCAGAATATTGGCAGTTTATACATGTGTATATTTTACTTTATTTAATTTTTAATGCATTAAAAGTAACTAACAGATTGCGGACTTAAGGCCTCTTTGGGATTCGGAACTTAGGTGTGAAAAAAAAACTTTATATGGGTGGAAGAATGATAATTAAAAAAATAAATATAAGCCTTAAGCGTTTTTTCGTCTGTGGCACATTGGATTGCAGTGTGCTCTGTAACATAGAGGCCTCGGGTTCCATATTCCAAGGTCACATGACTAGCGGAATATGTATGGTGGTTGTAGTTTCTCGAAACTCCTAGCTACACCCCTTCAATATCAAGCTAACATAACAGCATTGCTTTGTTCCGGTAGTCATATATTTCAAAGCTAGTTTTCCGAGTGAATATTCTAAGGCCACATTGTCACTTAACATCGTGTGAAATACAATTCAAGTGTACACACACATTGTTGATGAGGTGAGATGATGCCATGAGTGGAAAAGGTTAAAACTTAAATTAAAATATATACTTTATAATACTAACACAGACACAAAATAATTAACATAATAACAATAAGTAAAATGAGATAAAATTTATAATCAATTTGATTACATAGTAGTACATTTCATACTTAGACATGTTTAATGCATTATTCAAATAAAACAATGTTTAAAGAACTTATGTGTTGATTAAATAGTTTTTAAGGTACTCTGTTTCATACTTTAGCATTGTCCAATTTTAATCTGAATTCGAAATAAATGCAATCAAAAATTAGTGTATCATTAGATTTGATAAGATTACACAAGGCAGTTTTTTTATAATTTTGTTTTATAAAATAAACACATTGTTTTTCTTTTGCTAGTAAATATTTTATGAATCAACTT
Source organism: Pharmacophagus antenor (assembly GCA_018245475.1). NCBI lineage: Eukaryota > Metazoa > Arthropoda > Insecta > Lepidoptera > Papilionidae > Pharmacophagus > Pharmacophagus antenor. The sequence goes on along the minus strand of DWQX01000518.1, from coordinate 13,715 downwards.
ATATGAACATATAATAAAATTATTTATTTTGGGTATATAAATTTGAAAAATTATGCTTTTTCATTAGTGGATATGTAAGAAAATGTAACAATATTATGATAGGTATTGTTATTCTAAACGACGTTAATGTTGATGTCTAAAAATAATTACTTATTAACGAACTTAAAATACACTTTCAAATATTCTTGGTACTAAACTTAAAGCACGAATATTACAAAAAAATGAGGCAAATTATTTATATCTAAATTCGTAGTTAACTTTTTAATAATTAGCTGGCATTACTAATAACATTTTTTTTTTACTTATTATTAAATTTTAACATTTTGGTACATTTATGTAAATGCTGTGTAATTAATTTAATCAATATTAAACATAGTTGTTACAAGAAAAATACAATGGCATATGTAATAAACACAATTTTTGGAAAAGTTTTAAATTTTGACAAAGGTTGTCTTTTTAAAAAAACAGTAGAAATGGTTAGAACTAAATTATCATTATACTGGTAATTACATTTCAAATTGAAATTTTGAAATATTAATTGGTCAGTAACATTTTTATTAATCAAACAAAAACTTGTTACTTTATGAAGTAAAACAATCTAGGTAATATACTTCAAAAGTTATAAAAAATAATTCTAGTCTTTATTCAATATTTTATATACATATTGTATTACAGTTAAGTACTATTATTACTAACATTGTAGTCATCGCTTACTTCTATAGACACTTTGCTCTTCTTCACTTGTGGCACCTGATCAATTGATTCAACTGAATCTGTCTTCACTTGTAATTTAATATATGCATCATATTGTTTTATAATGTGCTTCTTGTACCGGTCAAAAGTGTTAGAGATTATATGCTGACGAGCAAAGTAAAACATTTGATCGAAGTGGTGCAGATTATGTCTGAAAATATAAAAAAAGAAATTTCTTTAAGCATAAAAATAATTATTAGAATTGAAAATAAATTATTTCTATAAAAGAATTGAAAAAATATTTCTTTTTTAATAATGATTGATAAAACTAGTACATTTAAACAAATAATTAATTTTGTAAACACATTATAACGATAATTTTGTTATAAAACTTTAAAGTACAACAACTTTACACTTTAAAGTAAATAAAATGTTTCTTGATATATCCAAATTTGCAATGTTAATTTACCAATTATTTAATTTTATTAAACCAAAATTAAAATATTTTTATACATGTACTAGTTATATCCAGCTGATTGAGTCATCACTACACCTACTTTTAGTTTACTGAAAAGAGACTTATAATACTTTCTTTTTTAAATATTTATATGAAACATCACAGTTAATGAACTGGGAAAGACCAAGAAAGCAATAACACTTAGTTGTTTCCTTTATTGGAGATAAACAGGAACAGTAAATATAAAACCTTTAATAATAAATTATACAAATAATAACAAATCTTTAGAAACTGTACTGGGACTGCTTGGTTTCTGCAGATTATCAATTTATTTAAAATAAAGTCAAACAATATTTAAAAACAAATAAAGGAAACCTTAACAATAGAACGAACTTTGAATATATAAACTTTATTGAACAGCAAATAAAAACGAAACATTTAAATGTACTTTGGCAGGACTTACTGTTAACAGCAGTTTTCCACACAACCATAAAATGAACATATGTATATAGGAAGTATAATATGACGGATTTTTAAATGGATAAATAAAAATAATATGCAAAATAAATGCCAGACAAAATAAAAATGTAATATTAGTATTTACTGGCCTGTTATAGCATTACTGGTTTTTATTTTAAATATAAGGTAGAGTAATAATATTGTTTTCATGAAAAGTATTTCTTAATTGTTAAAAGTAGTGATAAAGTGAGTTTTGTTAATAGTTTACGTTGCCGCAAATGACCACTTTTTTTCGGAAAATTGTGGCTCAATGTGATTATTTTCACTTTCAAACTGATACTCGATTTCTTCTGGCAGTCATACACAATTAAAAAATAAAAATGTGTTTCTGACCACAATCGTCAAATTTAAAGTGTGCAGCAACATGTTAAGTATAAAAGTTTCCAGCATATTCACATATTTTGCAGTAAAATACTTACATGCTTAATAACACTGACGCAAGCATTTCTCTTGTATTTAGTAGATGGCGGATGTACGCACGTGTATGTTTTTTACAAGCAAGGCAATCGCAACCTTCCAATATAGGCGCAAATTGTTCTTTATAACTGTAATAATTATAAAATTATTTAATACTCATAAAGTAGATGCTGATGGTAAGATATATATAAAAATCATTTACTTATTTATGATATTAATAAAATTATGAATTAAATTATAATTTTCATTTTTGTTTTGTTTTCATGATCTATATGGATTTTAAAAAGGTGATATAAACCTTTATTGATGTTTATAAAATGTATAAACTTACCACTCATTGTTCAGATCTAGCAAGTAACATGTCTGAATATCTTTTGTTACATCAAAGTTCAAAGTTAAGGCATGGCCTAAATTGGTGAGTTTAACAGCATATGAGCCATCGAAGACATCCCAACCATATCCAATCGCAGTTAAGATAACTGCTGGATTCCAACATCCTTCAACCACACGCAGTAATTCTTTTGGCACAGCATCCTAAAATAAAATTTATACACATGTTTCAATTTATTGTTGGTACCAATATCATCTAGTAAAAATGAGGTCCAATTTTTATTTACTCATTCAAAAAAAAACTTATTTCAAAAATATTCAATTTAGGTGAAATCTGTGTTGTGTAGTAAATTTTATTATTTTTATTACAATTCATGTTAACGCAAAAATACATTTTTTTAAATTGCTTGTTATTATTAAAAATAAGAGTTAACAGTGTAGTAGTTCTATTTTTAAAAAGTATTGCTATAAAACATTTTATGAAAGTGAGTTGTTTCAGTTTGCAGAGATTTAGAAATTACCTAATTTTACAACCAAACAAAACTGCTTTGTGTTGAAAACAATTTTTTTCGCGTAAGTTATATAATTTTTAATTACACATAATAAAAAAATTACATACACCAATATTCTTAAAAATTTCATCTAAATGTTCAAGTGTGTTTGTAGTAAAGTCTTCAGAACCATTTGTTAGTCCGGAAAGTGCTACACCATTAAGAACATCTTTGTATTTGAGAAGGTTTTGTATACTTTCTTCACACCTCTTTGGTAATCCTCCACCGACTATAACACCTGTAATTTTAAGTGTTGCAACATTGTGTCTAATCTAATATCAGATTAGAAGATGTTCAAATAACTATTTTTGGATTTTAAGATTAAAATTTAGAATTTAATTATTAATACATTGAAAAATGTTTCTGTTGTGTTTTTACAATGTTTGTGAAGCTAAGTAAATATTTGTGTGTGGTTTATCATAACCTTTCCTAAAATTTTTCTTAGTACTTACAATCTAAAAAAAATTAAATAGATGCAGTAGTTCCTCATTATCAGTGGATAAACTCCCACTGCTGGCTATAGGCCTCTTCCAAAGATCTCTACATAGTTCAATATTGTAATGCCCATATCAAATGGCTTCTTACCTATCCACAATGTATTCACCAGTATGTGGACTCCAGTCTACCCTAAATGAGGCCTGCCTATTGCTAGCATAGCATAGCATAGGCTAGCAGTCCTTAGTGCTCTATAAGTGAATATAGTTCTGAATATCCTCCTATTTCTAATAAAGTTAGTAAATCAAGTGCTGTATCCTTTAACATAAGAATTATAATAACATGGAAATTACAAACCTACAAGGCAACTATGTTGCAGCTCTTTGGAATCCTTATATCTTTGCACACACACTTTCAACATATTGGCTGTCCTCTCAATAGATTTTGTAATTCTTTTGTAGCCCTCATCAAATGATGTACGGCCATCTGCAATCGCCAAAATTATATCTGGTTTGAACAGTTCCATAAGATCCATATATCTGTAATTATTTAATGTTGAACTAGACAAGGAAATTTTAATTACTTAAAAAAAAATTGACGTAAGCATAATAGAAAAATGTATAATATCACATGATATAAATTATATAAAATTGAATAACATTGATTCCAATTTTTGATCTTAAGTCATGAATCAATAAGAATTGTATTAATTAAATGAAAATATTGTTGGACATTTAAAAGAACATTACGCAACCACCTGTTTGCTGAAATCATTTTCTTTCCATGCCTTGTCCACAGAGGTACTTTATCATTTTCAAAATGTCCTGATGGTGTAATTTCATTCATATTTTGTAATGTGACACAAGTTAGATGTTGTTCTAAACCTGCAAATGTTGCTACACCATTATCTTGTGCTTTTAAACCATTTTCCAAATGTATTGAATTAGATAATGGTACCCACAATAGTTGGGGATTGGGAAATATTTTCGACAAGACTTCTGCTGTTAGATGAACAACACTGCCACCCTGAAAATATATTTATATGAATGACATAAATAAATTATATAGCAGAGACAAATAGTATAATACATTCTTTCGTATATATTCAAATTGACTTCATGAATAGACATTAATAGCCACTATTTTTTCACAAATCCATCTGTCTAAGTATACTGGTAAAGATAAAATAGGCCATCACTCAACCTGGAAGCAGTAATTTATATATTTAATATTAGCATTACTCTCCTCATGTATTCATACTAATTTTCAAGACAAATAACTCCAATAATAAGTTTTATTAAAGTTTGAATATCCTCACTACCTTTCTATAAGTATGGAATTTCAAAACATCTTAGAGGATACCTACACGTCACAAAGAATGTATCCTCCAAATTTCATATTTCATAATGAGTAGAAGGATTAATTATTCCCTCATTTTTTTCCAATACATAAAACACACATAAATCAATTTACATATTAACTTACAACTTGGTATCGTTTCATCTATTTATGTTTGTGGTAATAGAAAATATTCATATCCTAATTCACGCCTCTTAGAGAAGTATATAATACGCAAAGGTATTGAAAAGGTAAAACGCTTAGATTATAATAATAGAATAAAAGATTAAACCGTCAGAAATTAATGGGTTATGCAGTAAAATACAACTTAAATATAGGCCAGGATAATCAGCCATTATTATACTCAAATTCATTATAACCTGTTCAAGAAATGTAGAAAATATAGGCAGATGTGTAGGTACATAATTTTATAAAAATGTTTGTAATGATCTCTTTATTTATTGAGAGATGTTTTATCATATCAGAGGTAAACCACATATAGGAAAAACGTGTATAAAATTCTGATAACTTTTGTGATGGAATATTTTTTTTTATATAAATTATTTACAACATATATAAAATAATTGTATATCAAGTACTTGTAAAACGTTACTGCGTTTAAATTAAATAGAGAAAGAGATTTTTTTAAGGACATAAAAACCCCCTGTATTTCAATTAATATTTTAAATATGGTCATCTATTCCAACATAAAATTAAATAAGCACCTGAGTAAGTAAAGCGGCCGTAGGGGTCTCAATAACAGCTGATGGCATTTTAAAAAACTCCTTCAAAATGCCTACACGTTCACTGCTAGAACTAGACTTCTTTATGATGAATCGCATTTTTATGAATGTTACTTTTAATTACAATACGATCACCGAATTTGAAATCAGAGTACAATTTTATAAAATCGCGCGCCAATGTTAACCTAAATAAAGTAGATCCATGGATAATGCACTTTTTTTTTTTGCAACGTTATCGAGTGTTGCAACAAAAATTTGATTTATTAGGTTAAAGTAAATAAAAAAAAATTATCCATAGAAATAAGAAAGAGAAATTACATTACGAGGAGAAATTACACATTTGCTTTTCAACTAGAATTATTAAATTACAAAAAATTAATGTTTACTCACTGATATTTGCATTTCGACCTCAATGAGATAGATTTGATTACGTAAACCTTTCCATTTGATATTTTAATCAGTCACTTGTTATTGAAAAGTTAATTTTTAAATTTGTTCATGTTATATACTAATATAAATATTCCTCAATTTTTTGAAAATATTAAAGATAGTAATGTTTAAAGTACAATAGTAAGTTTCTCGGTTTTAATATAAACAGATGCACAGGCTATGTCTATTATTTTTTTATAAACAATAGAGTTGTATTATTCTGTACAGAAAAATAGCTTCGTACAAAATAAATTATGACCATTTTAAATAACTTCTAAGCAAAATTTATTTGGTTTTTTAAAAAAATTTGAAAAAAAAAAGAATCAAAGACTTAATGATTAAATTAATTTAATGAAAAGTGAGAAGTAAATTGTACTAAATAATCAAAAATCTAGCTAAAATTAAACCTTTGTCGCTAGGCTTAAGATTGTTTACCATTTAAGTAAAAAAAACATGTCCGTGCGTTGAATTGACAACCTTTTCCTTTTTATCGATTATTGTTACCATTAATTTTTAATGAAACAAAAATTCTTTGCTAATTTCTTCTTTTAATCCTTTAAGCTTATATTAATAACAAATATTACGACTAGATTACAATCTAAATACATTTTTTATTTACTTAATTATGGAGTTCTGGCTAATAACATTTGGATTTAGAAATATTAGTAATAGTATAAAAACTGTTTTATACTATTACTAATAAATTAAATTGTAGATTAACATTAGTTAGAAAATTTATATTCATATAAAGCGTATAAGTTTAAATACTTATTTTATATTTGAATCAAAACAATTAAAATTGTTCAGTTTTAAACAGCTACAATATAAATTAACATGACAAATTAAACCATTGATGTAATTAACATTAATTCTTCCTTAACTAACTGTCACTGCAATTTTTCATAAAGTTATGTAACAATGACGCTGTAGGTGGTAAAAAGTGCTTGCCCAATATACTTTCATATGTTTATTGGAATACAAAATTTTGTCAGCAGATTGACTTGAAAATAAAGACAAGCTAAACGGGTCCATAGAATCTTACTAATATTCAAACTTCACTACTTCAGAGGCTCTAAGCTCGAATTACAGCACAATACAAAAATGTGTAGGTCCAAGTACATTTTAAAGAAACTATAATTTATTTATTTATTTAAAGCTTCAACGTACAGATTCGTACATTAGGTGGGCTTAACGCCAAATAGCATTTTCTACCAGTATAACTTAGGGTTGTGCAGACATGAAAATGGAGGTGCGTAAAAAGAATAATAAAAAAAATAATAAACATAATGTGAATAAAGATGAGAAAGAAAGGTAGCTAATACACGCCTAAATGAAAAACTAATTTTTACATCATAAAGTTACTAGAACTTTACTACTCTGTTCTACCCATAAGAATAAACCCTATGGCAGGTTTTGATCTATATATTTTTTTTGTTACTTCGTCGAATACTTTATCTCCTAAAAAAATAAATAAATAAAGTATTTCCATGAAATTAAATATGTTGTACATAATTTAACAAATTACTACTAGAAAGCGGTATCACAAAACTATTAGCGATACAGTTTTTATTCGTTGCTAGCCGATCTGATGAAATTCGTATCTCCTAATAATCAATAAAATGTCGTCTTACTTTTTTGTTGACCTTTTTTTAGGATTCTATAAACTTAATACAATGATATATTCTTGGGAAACTAGGAGTGAATCACCACTTAACAAATCAAGTTCAGCAAAAAGGTAAAATACACATCAATCATTGACTTTTAGGTGGTACGATGTTCAACGGGTAAAAAAATGTACCTTGCTTAACCAAATAAGTATCAAAGAAAAAAAACAGGCCTTTATTATATCATCATATAAATGAGTACAAATAAATATAAGAAAAATATTTATAAATTAAGAATACAGACAATTTTACCTCGTTCCAGTTGAAAGTACAACTCTTTAAAAATTCATTCCTTTAATTAAATTTGAAAGCTTTACTAATAAGTCATAGATCGTTAATAATAAGTCAAAGGATTTTCTTTTGTAGTTCTTGTCTATATAAAGCGAGGTTTTCAGTTAACAAATAACATTTGATATAAGGATTTATTACCATCAATATTTTCTTTTTTTTTATTGACAATGAAGGTATATATGCAAATAGATAGTTTTAACATTAATAAGGTGTTTTGGAAATTACTAGGAATCTATTCATACAACATTAAGTCGGTTTATTACAAAATATACTCTTACTTATTTTTCTTTACTTTCTTTTTTTTATATTTGGTAATAATGAGTATAAATTTTTATTTCTTGTCTCCACAATTGGACGTCTTTATCGAAGAATTGCTATTCTATTTCATGGAACTTACAGTTATATCAAAACTGTTAACGTTCATTTGCACGCGTAAAAAAATTATAAAACTACTGGATGTTTTGGAACAGCCTATTTTTCAACCACTTACTAATAATGGAGTTCAAATTCTGAAGAATGCAAAAAAGTTTAACAAACGATTTTGGAAAATTGTTACAGTTATTTCCTTTACGTCTTATTTTACGCACGTTCTTTCTTCATTTATAAAACATTTGGTCTCATCTGTTCCATTAAAATTGCTTATATGTAGTTTTTCTTTTTTGTCAGTCGAGATAAGAGACAGATTTATTTACCTGTTGTATTTTTATCAGAGTATTGGTATGTTTTTTCATATGCTTTCCAATGTTAATATTGACACCTTTTTTTTCGGATTAATGGTATTAACAATATGTCAATTAGATATTTTTAAAGAAAAAATATCAAATGTTACTAATGTCTCAAATTTCGACCAACAAGAGTTAGGGGTAGAGCTAGTTTCAAATTCCGGAATGGTCATGAACAATAATGAAAATATTGTAATTGTCTACTTTAATCAAGCTGTTCTTCACTATCTTGAAATATATAAGTAAATAATTTAATTATGAATATTACAAAAACATGTAGTACGAAGTAAATTATGTTTTAATTAAATTATTTAAGGGGTCTTTACATTATTATTGGGTTTTATCTATTTTTTCAGATTTTGTGATCTCATCCAAAATACTTTCAGCATGACGCTATTTATTCAATTCTGTATGGCGTCGTGTATATTATGTGTTTGTTTATTTAGATTCACTTTGGTAAGTAGTAAACCAATTAAATACTGTTAGTAGTATAAGTAGTCGTAATTATATTAATTCGCTTTTCTGTTTATAAGTACCACGCCCGTTACGTTAAGGTCTAGTAATTTTAATAACTACAGCGATCTTCAAATCCAAACAAAATTATGTTTATACGCAGAAATAAACACTCTAATAGTATTCATCTAGATTGTCTTCGCAAAAGAGATATATTAGTAAAACATGACACCACCAAATTTGGTAAATATACAAAGTAATAAAAATTAAATAATATTGCCTTTTCGATTATTCGGGTTCCGAATCAACATGGCACCAGATTTATTTTGTTTACATTTTTACATATAAAAATATTATCAAAACCATTCAGATCTTTTTTCTGAAAGTTTATAATTTTTTTCCGTATTTCAGCCAGCTACAGGAGATTATTATGTTTTTTTGGTGGCATACATGTTCATCATGGTAATAGAAATTCTGGTGCCATGTTGGTTTGGAACCCAAATAATCGAAAAGGTGAGATTGTTTAATTTTTATTACTTTATATATTATCATTGAAGATCGCGTAATAGTTATAATTGAAATTGTGTTAATCTTTATTATGTTCAGTTGCTACCATATTTCAAAGTAACGTAGATTTTTTTAATTATATTCATTTATGTCAACAGAGCCGACTTCTCTCCCAAGCTATTTACAACAGTAACTGGATTTCTAGTTCTCGTCAATTTAAAAGCAGTTTACTAATTTTTGTAGAAAGGGCGAATAGACCGTTTTCTATAACAGGTGGAAAGATGTTTTTAGTTTCACTTGCTACTTTTACATCGGTATGTAATATTTTTAGTGTTATTATTACTCATTTCATTATATTTTTACATAATTAATTTATTTTAAATAAATGAACAAATAACATGACAACGTATTTCTAAATTTATAGGTTATAAAATAAAAAAGGTAACGTTCAATTATTCCTTCTTTCAGAAAATAAACACGGCATATTCATTTTTCACGTTGCTTAGACATGTCCAGGCGATGCAAAAATAGTTAATTAACAAGTTCATTTTACCTAAAAGTAATCAACGACATAATATAAAACTGAAATAATTTCAATAGAAAACATGAATAAGAGAAAAATCAATATTTCTTGTTATCGAGTCCTTCAGCGTTGATTTTTTCTTTTTATTACTTCTTTCAGAATATTTTTAATCTGAAGGGTGTAATAATTTAATAGTCTTCAAAATTACACAATTATAATCAAGGTTATCATATTGTATTACTTATCCTACACTACTTTAGCACCCTTTGTGTTAAATTTTATATTTTTAATTTTGAGCAATGTAATACTTTTTGCTGTAATTATGTAATCATTTGTGTAACAGAATAAGTTTATGAAATATAAAAGTAATATTTGTCAAGTATGTTATTTACGCTCAAATTGAAGTTTTATTGTACTATATCACACTACGCAAATATTAGTTTGTGTCAGTATATAGCGTAAGGTACATACACTTATGTGAACATATTATAATGTGCAGTAATTAATAATAAGTAATTAATCGTTACATGTATTTTATTAATAAATACTTATTGAGATTATTTATGTGTATACATAATAATAACTTAGAAATGTCAATTTTCATGAAACTTTATGTACATAACGATTTTAAGTTACAGAAACGCAATAATAAATATCTTATGCATATAAATTTAAATAAAATAAATTACTCTAAAAGGAAGCGGCAAGATATTTTGAAAAGAAATTAATAATTCTCGTAAACAATTTAAATTATCCATTTTTAAGAATACATAAATATTCTCTAGTCTCTAGTTATTATAATCAGTTACATCAGATATATTGTCTATATTCATAAAAACTCTGTGTAAGTAAAATTTCAGGATTAGGGAAGGGGCATGGACTTAATTGGAAATTAATCCGCACTAATACATCTTGCCAACAAATTGTAGTACGCAAAGGAAACTGTATGTTAGGATAATTAAATGCAAATTAAGGATTTCATGGATTGCTCCAGGATTGTGGTGTAACAGAAGATATATTTTGGGTGAAATAGACCGTATAGTTACCGCTTTAAAATAAGTTGTATTGATATTTTAACATGATTCGATATTAAATTATGTTGATCGTTATTATTTTATATATTTTAATCGTATATGTCATATACTTTCGATTAAAATATATATATTATAGTCGTATATAATAATGAAAGTAAACTACTATTTTGCGGCTGAAATTAGGGCTGTAGATTATAATAATAGCTTTTTTTTATTAGTAATGTACTAAAATTAAACTACAATTTTATGTAATGTTAATTGTTATCGAAGCCATGATTGTTAAGCATATATAACAATAAAAATTACTCTACAAATAAATAATAATGTGAAACATAAAACATCTTTACAAGCATTTAAATAAATTGTATAATATATTCTATTAATGCGATATATCGTCAAGAAAAACATACTGTAATGAGCTTCAGGCTTTGTAGGGATCTAAAATATTTTCCCTTTTGTGAATAAACACAATGCAAAATGTGCCGCTGCATCATGGAAAATAGTTTCTGGGTGTAAATAATCTAGCTTTATGTGAATACACGGATGGCGCTTTTGTCTTTGTTTTTGTATTTTTATGCGACAATAAGCTGTAATACTAGTATTATGAAAAGTGTTGCCACTTTTTGTACGTGGAATTATTAATGTATACCCTTTGGTATGTATTTCAGTTTATATTCAAAAAGATCCTTTATTGTTAATTATTACAATTTATTTTTGATAGGTTACTTCAATAAAATGACTACTGTAATGCCTCTTTCTATTATAAATTGTTTATAACATAGATGAACATTTACATGTATAATTATTAATTATGGCTAACCCTCGTGAATTGCTAATTTTTGCCCCGAGGCTGTAAAAGTTACCCCTTTCAAAGTGCAATATTAGGTAATGTCATGAAAATTAATAATGGTGGAAAAGCCCCAAGGAGTTGAGAGTAAAATGAAGCTATTAGGGGACCTACCAGCATTGCATTAAAATTAAATGATGTAGTTTGTAGCGCCCTTTGTTCAGCATTTGTTTCTTTATTTGAACTGCTGTTTCATACTGTATCAAATTAAAATAAGTTATGTGCGGAGAAAATTTCGCATTGCTTTTCTGTGGTTGTTTTTGACATGTCTGATCTGTAACTAATCTTATATAAAACCAGACAGTAAGTTTTTGGTGAAATAAAAAATGGCTCCATCCCACCTACATGTAGTAATTAAAGATTGTTCTAAAACTGTTGTAGAGACTGTTTCTGTAGTTCTTCTTATATCAGTTTTTATAGGTAATGCATTTGTTGCTGCAAGGAAATACAAAGATACTGTAGGTTTTAAATTTATTGGCAGTTATCGTACTTATTACAGTTTAACTTGAATTGTTTATGTAGACGATTCTTACATTTCTGCAGATAAAGCGTGCCTTCGGGACCTCGTTACAGTATTCATTATTCCTTCCTCATTTCTTACCCTCTATTGTTTCTTTTCTCGGAGCTAGGTTAAGCACAGATCTTAAGCAGTAAATTTTAAATATAAAATTGTTCAGTCTAATTTGATTAAAATAACTTTTTAATAAATAATATGATTAAAGCTATGACAACTGAACCGGTACGACTACTTTGGAAAGAAAATAACGTTAGGAAAGTTACAAAAAAATAAGGGTACACGGACTATGAAGTACAAAGCGGGTGACGGTAATAGGAAGCTAAAATAGTCTCTATATAAAAATTCGTCACATAGAAAAAGGATACCTTACATTGATATTGTGCTGACACTTCCAATGTAGCTTTTCAAATAATCAACATGAGATTTGGAATCCTAAAACATGAGGTGAAACTGAAACAGTTTTTCTGCTATCCAGTGATACATTGTATTAAAGTAAATGTTTTTTAGTCATTCTACTCAAATACTTAGAATTACTAATATGAACTTTCATAATTTACCATCGCTGGTTTAATAACCAGTATTTTTGTTCTAAACTTTGAGAAATTATTTTCTAGTTTTTAGATTACATTCCCCTTAAAGTGTGGTTTTAAGGTTTTAGAACTGTTTACTATAGTTATTACCATCACTTGAAATCGTGTAATAAGATGTTTATGTAAATGATAACATAAATTTAAATTTTTGTTCATTTCTTTATAAAATTTATGGTACCTTTTATTAATAACTTAAAAATGATTTATAATTAGTTTAAAAACAGGAATAGAAAAATAACGAAAATATACGAAATATTGTTTCTACGAACAAAATACCCATAACAATATTTACTTATTTATATGTCAATATTTACATTATAAACATTTCTATGAGTAACATAAGAAACGTATTATCTTATCGGTACAAAAAATATCTTAATACGATGTCTTCATATATATATTCAGTATTATTTTGTTATAAAGGTAAAAGTTTGTTTAGTCTTTTACTTTTTACAGTAATATATTTGTTTTTTGTTTCTTTCTCCGAACATTGGTTTTCTGCATGGTGCTTATATTTATTTTCCTGTAAATTTTAAAAGACAGCGTGCTGCTGGTGAGTTCGGTGCGCCGTTTCTTTTCCCCAGCTAGAGCACTTAGGAAGCGATAAAGGTTGGCGAATCAGGGTGCTGTCTATAATATATATATATATATATAT
>DWQX01000517.1:0-41181 GCA_018245475.1 Pharmacophagus antenor | reverse complement strand
TAATGATTTAGTTTTATGCGATTGCATTCACAATGTCTAGTTAAAGCACAAAGAGGTTATCTGAAACAAAAATAATTAACGTATGTAAAAGTTTGAAAAACTTATATATCACTTTAATGAAAGTTTTGAACTTTTAAGTCATACTAACGTCTAAACCTATATTCCTGTGGGATAAAGTTTCAAGAGTTTAAAGAGCTTCATGCTTGAAACCATTTGCATTGTTGAACAGGGTCAAGAGTTTACCGGTATATTAAATTATAGCGTCAGGTAGTATTATAATCAATGGACTATGTAGTAACGTATGTTTTGTAATGTATCATATAATTCTTGGGTGCCACTTATAAAATTATGGTACATTTATAAATATTCAAATTTTAAATGGAACTACTTTTATATCTGATGTAAATATGGTTACTAATGGTATGCATATATTTATTTAAATTACGATCACTTATATCTATTTGCTAGGTGGTCTGATATTAAAGTAGTTTTTATTTATTTATAATTTTATGTACCCGGAAGTTGGTCATCTAAAAATTTAAAGAATGGGAAAATAGGAGAAGGTATATTAAAAACCTGTTTATTTTTGTTGAATCTTAGCGTGGTTAACAGGAATATGTTTTATAGGACAGTTGCTCGCAAAGAAACAAAAGCAAAACTTCATCACAGTCATCACAATGAAAGTTTAAATGTAAAAAATCAATTTCTTTAATTTATTACTTTTAAACTTTATCTGTCCCAGCAAAAACGCATGAAAATTTATTTTTTAAGGTATGCAGTCTATTTGCGTGTTTGAACAGAATCAACTGCAACGCACAAATGACGATAAATATTCGAGAACCCGCATAGCTAAGGCCGGTGCTATCGTCGTTAGGCATAATGCTTGTAGCAGCGGTAGTCTTCTATTATTTTTCTTCCCCAACTCGCCAACTTGAGCCGCAAACTTCGACATTGTCATGAATAATTTAAAACCTCCGCGATACTATGCGAAATATCACAACCACTATATCCGTTCGGGAAATACGTGAGCCGTCGACGTTATAACGGCACTGCTTATTTACAGTAAGCGGTGATAACCCGGAATCAGTGCTAGGCATCGAACGTACGATCCTCTAGTCGGTAAATTAAATTATCTATGAAAAATAACTTGAAAATTATAAATCTTTTTTTAATACCTAAAGAAATCACTTCCACTAATTGTTAATTTACTCTAGGTATATAGCGATGGTCAGGGGTGGGACCTAATAGCTTCAAGGTAATTTGTTGACCGATTGCTATTTGTGTTTGTCCCGTTTGGAATAAAAGACGAAAAAATAAATAAAGAGTACATTTAAGCTTATTTACAGACTCTTGTTATCGTTACGAATTTGTGTTTGCAGTTGAATTGGGTAAACTTATAATACGTCCCGAGAGTAGTTGGGAAAAATTGAGAGCCTGTGGTCAGGCTCGTAGAACTGGATTAATCACATAGTTCATTGTTCGGGTGTTTTTTTTATGGGATAACTTTTGCATCTTGTGTATTATTATTCACACTGTTTCTGGTAGTGACAAGTTGGCCAAAAAATATCATAACATGTCCTTCAAAAATTGAAAATTGACTAAGGTAGGTCTAAGACATGTAAATACTACAAAATGAGTTCGTTTTTATTGTCACATGATAAAATTTTCTGTATTATGTTCATTAAGTGTCAGCGCTATTTCAAACGTCAGATCACAGGCATCACGTTCTTTAATCTTTTTAAATTATTAGCATTCGGTTTCCGCATCCGCGGGCCCCGAGTTTGACAAAGCTGTACAGAGTTTAACAGCCGGAAAGGTTAATAGCACCGAACATGAACTAGATACAACAGTCAGTTGGCGCGCCAAAATTGTCGCGTGGACTTACTCATAACTTGTCACAATTGTTAACTCTGTATATAAGACTTAACATGTATGATAAAATAATTCATAATATAAATTGATCAGTATATGAAATCGTTCTAATGTAAAAAAGCGTTAGGTCCTTTATTTCAAAATTGGATCATGATGTTTATATTTGTTTTATTTCGGGTAAATGGGTCATTTGCGCTACCGTTGGCTGCATATTGTTGCCGTATCTCAGGCTTAATTCCTACCTTTCTTTATCCTTTTGCTGTCTTGGCGATCCTAGTTGCAATTATGCCACAAAATTAAATAATTGTATTGTCATCGGTCCTTGATAATTGTGGAAATTTTAAATTCAATCTGATGTCTTGAAATGGATCAAATTTAAGATCCTAGATGCAGGCGAATCTAATAGAAGCGTGTTAATTAAATAATTTTAGTCCGATACCTATATTTAATATAATTAATAACCTGTTTGGTACTCGTTCCTTTTATATCTGTTAACAATAGGTTTGATTCGTGACGTCTATCATCAACGTACTAATTATAAAATGGGAGTAATAATCTAATTGCAAATAATAATCTCCATGACTATTTTGATGTGTTCCAATAATTAACATTAGCTCGTTAGAGAACATAATTGTCAAGCACATTAATCCCTGGATTTGCAACAGTATTTATTGTCCTCATTTTATAAATTTTCTATCTTCGTGTAGCTTAAATCATAAATGGTCAAGTATTTGTCCAATAATGTAATCATTGTGAAGGCGTTTACGTTGATATCGATTGATTTTCTCCATAGTCCTTCACTCAACTCCTACATATATGGCAATGTAATTGCTCTCTATGACAAACAATAGCTAACTACGTTCTTTTTTAATAGTTGCCATCAATATATTCTACTCAACATCCAACATTGTATAGTTCTAGAACTTTCTTTCTCTATAATTATTTCAGTCATTAATATGAACAAATTTTAACAGAAGTCTAAATTCCAGTGCCCTTGTCTATAAGGATTGAGGATATAAAAAGCGTTAACGCAGTCTGTCGCATGATAAAGTCGAAAATATTTTTAAGTATGTTACTTCGTCGTCATTATTTAAAGTCGACGATAAACCTGCACTTGTTAAGACTGAGACCGGTATATCTTTTATTATCTATTGTAAAAAATAAATATTTTAGGATTAAATAATGTATAATTTAGGTCACGTTGGCGGCTGTGGAATAACTGACGAAGTGGTCCAGTGGATGGACCGCATACAAAATTCGGGAGTTGATGACGAGCCGCTCACCTCGCCAGCACCGTCGCCGCCTTCACACTCGCCGCCGCACCCCAACAGCTTGAGGGACGAACCGCCAAGGTGAATAAGTCACATTTCAACTAGATATAATTTTCACTAATTAACTGTGTGTGTACAATGATAAGCCTTTGTCTAAAATTAATTGCAGTAGGCCGATGATGTAGTTTAATTAAAATGTCGCTGCTTTTCTAAAATTATGACGCATTTTGAAAACAACAGTTTAACAGTAGGCTCTTTTTAGTATATCATTGCTTCCATAATTTGATACCTATAAATAAATATATCACATATCCTTTGGAAGCACTAATATTTGATTGTTATGTCATATACCAACTGGATATCACAATAAAATACTATGCAGTTTGGAAAATATATGTTTAATGACACAAAACCAAATGTGTCGTTATTCTTAAAAACGATATATAATATGTGGTATATCTTTAACTAAAATTATAACGGATTGTATATTTTCATTAAAGAACAAAAACCTATTTTGCACTAATTTACCACTCGTCACGCGGAGAGTTAGATATAACCATTTGTAAACTAAGCAAAATTAATAATATTTATTATTCATGATTAAATCAACTCTGTGAAACATGATGCTCGTTTACGCCTTCTAGTTTCAATATTAAACCTTTAAACATATGTATTACTACTATACTTTTGTTACTGGAAAAAAAACTGTTCAATAAATATTTTATATAATATGATGGTTTTGTTCAAGATGTTTTTAATACAATTCTAAAACATTGAAAGTTATTCTGAAAATATTTGCTATTGCCATTACTTTTATTAATACCCGTACCAAATATGCTGCAGTAATAACCTTTAAAAATAATTTGAATATTTTTCTCTGTATTACTTACAAATCCCTAAATCATTTTGAAATATGCAAATAATTTATAAATGTTAAGTTTAATTTTAAAATACATCCCACTCTAGTTTGTGCATCAATTTTAAAAATCATTGCCTCAGAAAATAAAAAGAGTCATTTAAATTTTGTCACGCCTTGGCCCATCCATTAGGGGTGACATTTCATCGTTTCTTTGTGTACACATCACAATAAACTCACCTTTCAAATTTCATGTGTCTACAACCAGCGGTTTCAAACTCTGCATTGATGTAGTTCAGTCGATTAGTCAGAAAATAGGTTAAGACTTCTATGATAATGCATATCTCTCTTTTAGTTTCTGTTTACCTTAAGCATTAATTTTTATAAGAATCGTATGACGTTCCAGGTACTGGGAGCACCTCCACAATAAGTATTCGCGGGCGGCGAACACTGGCGAGCACGCGCGGTCTCGGCGGGCGGCGCAGGACAACAGAAACACTTGCTCGCTATTCATTGAAACCGATCCGCTAATATGGCGGCATGTCAAAGAGGGCTTCCCGGATGTGAGTTGATTGCTTTTTTTTTTTTTAAGAAAACCTCAGGCGGGTAGACAAATTTCAATGGACATTAATCTTAGCTTGTTACAATAAAGACTTGGCCACGTTTTCTGATTCGTGTTACAGGAAATTATCACTTAATGCGCTTAGTTGATATTTTATTAATTACTTATTTTCAGTGTTATTATTATTAGTATGGAGTTTTGATACTATCACAAAGATAATAAAAGAAAAAAATAAGTCATATAATGAAATTTTATTATATAGATGTGTATTCGTGTTGAACTTGCCCTACAGGCAAGCCACTGTTTGGCAACCATCTACTTTTTAACCATCCAAGTGTTTTTGACGAATCTCTCCGTCATTGATAAAATACTACGATCCACGAAAGACATGTTTTTCATGTTTTGATAATATGAAAAGGTATAACCTTATTTCAAAAGACATTTCGATAAAGTTTCAATGTAGTGAATTGTGCAAACGTTTACTAGCTATTTTTTAATTATTGAATTAGGATAATATAAAAAAATGGAATTATCACGACACAGTTAATTGGTTAATATATTGTATAACTATTTTTGTATGTTACTCTATATGGCAATGTTCATGTAAACACATCAGTGTGGTGCCTAAATAATAGAAACAATGAATATGATGTAATATAACAATAAGAGAATTTATATACACACCTGAAATAACTTTATTATTACGTAAATATTTCATATTTAATTTGCAAATTAAAATGAACAGCCTCAATCCGATAAATAGGTAGGGGTAACACTAGGGGTCGTCTGAAACTATTTAAGTTACGCAGCAGTTAAATGAGGGAAAACTTTTTTTCTTAGTCAAAACTTTGATGAAGCAACTAGACTTTGATTAAAAATTTGCCCGCCAGAAGAAAACTTTTCTTTATCCAACAGCAGTCAAGTACTGTGTTCGTAAAGTTAGTACACGGATAATGTTGAGTTAAAACCTTAAATCCTCTACACCGTAAATTATCACTCGCATTCCTATTTGTACAATAAAATTTTGTTTACTATTTGAAGAGAAGGTAAATATGTTAAATGTTAAAAACGTTAAAAAATTAATAATTTTATACTATTTTATTTATTTATTTATTTTGAAACTTCGTACATGTTATATACTAATTAAAACTATTCTAAGCAGAAAACGTATCATACAGGCGAGCTTAATTCATTATGAGTTCTCTACCAGCTAACCTTTGTGAGAGAAATAGGATATATTTAAGTGTTTATCAGATCTGATAAATATATAAAATCTTTAAATACTAGCTTAGTACCGATTATTCTTAAAATTTTAGTTCATACGTTTTCAAATCAACGGGAATATTTAGAAATAATGTGTTCCATTATAGAACTTTATACCTAGGCCCGCCATTAGGCCGTTCAACTTCTCAAATTATAAATGATTTAAAATCTTGGCATAAGTAATTGAGAAAGTTAACAAAGACAACGCCATTACTGTTTAATAATGCCTTGCAGGACCGTTAATGGATTAGTAGTAGGCTTATGATAAATTACTTGCCAACAAGCTAGCAAATATCCAAATTAGTCACGCAATATATTATGCTAGTAACAAGGCCAAGAGAAATAGATTGGGCTAGACTATCCATTAACATTATATTAGTGACATTTATTAATATTCGACTTGAAATTATTTAAAAAAAATGGATTGGTTTTCATTAGTTGTAACACCAAAACCTTAATATTGTATTCCAGTATTCTTATAAACCATCTTTTAGCCTAGTGGCGTGTCTATAAGACAGACATGTTTTTTAACTATTTTATCTTCATAGTCTTAAGATATTGTACCAGTAGCGATTTATTAATTCACATAATTACTTAAATGGAACGTCCCTGGCTTTGTATAAATGTTAAATATTAACGTATTATACTGCATAGGTTTTTTTAAAAATATGACGTCAAAAAGAGTAGAAAAGATGTAAATTGGAGTTGAACCCTCTTGATACTGCTGAGAACGATGCCAATTAGCGTTACACGTCCTTGATATTTTACCTAAGCTGTGAAATATACGAGTAAAATGTCTCAATTCAATTAAAAACATTCTAAACATATATCCTTCTTTTATATCGTTAATTGAAGGTGAGAATAATTACTACAGCTATGTTCTTTGCTCTTTGAAAAGGGATTTACTTGAAATTGATCGTTTAAATCTATTTTAATGACATTAAAAGAAGCTTAGAATACACTGTAGCTTTCAACATCTGTATTTTTATATTTAACTAGCATCACTTAGTTCACATGATGGTAGTAGTATGTTTACCCATAACAATGTAACTTTTATTAGGATGTTTACACAATATATGCCAGCTTATTAAAGACATAATATGTTGTAGCGTTAATATAGCAAGAGTCGTAGTTGTAACGAGTTTTGACGCCCTTCAAATCGGAGCATAATAATGTAGGTATAACTGTATGCCATTAGCAAAAGCCCTATGGTGGGATTTTTCTATTCGTGCCGGGCAACAAAGAAGTTCTTGCGATTGCGTGTGACCAACTAATATTATATAATACTTAACAATAATGTTGAATATCAAATTTTTAATGGATGTAAAAATGTATTAAGTAATGTTTTGTAGTAATAGTGGCTAAAAGAACAGTCAATAGAAATTAAACCTATTTAATTAGACTCATTAAAAAGTAATTTTTCTTTCCAGCATCGAGATCCAAGTAAGAAGGCCGAAGTAGAGATGAAAACTCGTGAAGAGATCCTGTCACTTATATCGCATCATGTTGAAGCGGTTAATTATATATATCGAGACACAAAATTCGACGGACGCTTGGAGCATAGAAATATAAAGTTTGAAGTGCAACGAATTAAGGTGAATATCATGTAATATCATACACTCATTATACCCACCGATTAAATAAATAACCCGTTGTAACAGATTTGTATATATAGTTGTCAATAAAGTAATATTCTGCAAATTAAGTTAAACTAAAGAAAATCTTTAGACAAAGATTCATAATTTAAATTCGTAACCAGTGTTCTTATATTCTTGTAATAATATGGTTATTCCTCAAAACAATTGCGCATATACCTTAGAACAAATGACTAATTTCCTATTACCACATTTTACCTGTCGTGAATTATTAATCAAATGTAACACGTGAACTTGTAGGAAAATACTTCAAACAATATGGCGTGTACGGGCAAGTTTTTCACTGATGACTCGTGCGTTATGTTCAACACCTGCGTCCGTATTACGTAAAGAGATGAATATATAATTTTTAGTAAACAAATGAATTATGGTTAATAATAATACCAATTTCACCAACCATCTTTTGTCAATAATAACTTGTTGTTGTGTAGGTATCCACTAAGAAAAGGAAGGCAGGATTTTTCAGATTTTACCCCTAGAGGGAGAGGTCAAATTTTAATGAAAGTATTTATTCTAAATTAATGGATTCCATAATTGATACTGGAGATGGTTTATTCTTATATTAAATAAAAATATACCACACCCAAAAAAGCGGCCTTTGACGGCAAGTTTCTTATATATTCAGATGAATATACTCGTTACCAATTATTCTCTTTCATTTAAACAACCTGTAACTTAAAACCCAATCTGAGCATTTGCGTTATTCATTATTGTTGGGACGTCATCAATCGAACTTCATTATACAAGCTACAACAGGTAGTTTATAACAATATTCAATTTGGTTTCACAGATTGACGACGACTCCATGTGCAATCCGCGCCACTCCGCGACGGAGACTAATCAGTTCTGTTTGGAGAATATCGACGTGTCCAATTTCCTAAACTTGCACTCGCTGGGTAACCACGAGGACTTCTGTCTTGCGTACGTGTTCACGTATCGCGATTTCACCGGTGGTACATTGGGTAAGAGACAAAAACATAAATTTTCCTTGTGAAAAGTGCCTGTTTAGTCGCTCTTGTATTCAAATTTCGACAAATTAATAAGGCACAGTATTGTATTACAATTAAAAAAGAAGTTTCATGCCGGATGCATGTTGCAATCTTAAAACAGTATAATCTTTTATTCTTTTTCAAATACAGTGCAGAGCAGTTTCAATAAAACTAAAAGAATTATATAGGATATCATTAAAAATTCATACAGCTATTCTTTATGTTTCGGGAGTTTATTTCAATTAAACAAGAAGAACAACATTTCTTTATCAATTATTAACCATCTTCATTTCCTCATTATACAGAGGAAATATGTCAGTGATATATCTTTTAAAATAAAAATATAAAAAACGCATTCAGAATTACATATACCTATGTATGATGGAATAAAATATATATTGCAACTTCCATTGAAGGTCTGGCGTGGGTGGCGAGCGCGAGTGGCGCCTCAGGCGGGATCTGCGAAAAGTATAAGACGTACACGGAGACCAACGGCGGCATGTACCAGAGCACTAAGCGATCACTCAACACGGGTATCATCACGTTTGTCAACTACAACAGCAGGGTGCCGCCGAAAGTTAGCCAGCTCACACTGGCGCACGAGATTGGACATAACTTTGGATCACCGGTATACGTTATATTTGTTTCTTGATAATTTTGTTTTATACAGCAACGCGTTAAGCAGGACCTTCGACTCATGATAATTACTTATCGTATACCTAGTTGGTATGTCTTTTGATTAAAAACTGAAAAGAGAGAGAAATGAAATATATTATTCAACTTCGTCATTTAAAAAATAACAGGCGCAATCATTACGTGGCGCGTTTCAACTACTACAAAGGTAATTATTTTTTTAATATTTAATATCTATACGTATCTCTCATGAAGTAACGTGGTTGGCGATCACTTGGAGAGACAGATGTGTGGTGTTCGTATATCGCCTGAATGGATATATAGTTAAACGATTAATACTATCGCGAAAGTGATCTGTGTATGTGGGTAGCTACGAACCCACATACACTGCGCGCACATTACTTAACATTACATAAAGCGTAACTGTCATCGGTTACAGCACGACTACCCGTCGGAGTGCCGTCCGGGCGGGCAGCAGGGCAACTACATAATGTTCGCGTCGGCGACATCCGGCGATCGGCCCAACAACGGCCGCTTCAGCGCTTGCTCGGTGGGCAACATCAGCGCGGTGCTGGACGCGGTGCGTGACGGCAGGAAACGCAACTGTCTCACCGCGAGCGAGGGTGCCTTCTGCGGCAATAAGATCGTCGAGGCCGGCGAGGAGTGCGACTGCGGTAGGAATTATATTTCTCTCTCTCTCTCTCTCTCTCTCTTTCTCTTCTAATTGAGAAATGGTTGAGACAAATTTATATTAAAAATTAACATTTAAAGAGGGCTTTATATGAGCTATCTTCGTTCATTTAAAAGATTGTTTATCTAATGTACATGTTTTCCTATTCGAAAGTACTTGTAATGACCTATTAAAAATCTTGTCTTGAAATGATAATTCTAAAAAATGTATTTTGTTTGATTTTTCACATGTCTCTTCCGTCTTGCTTTCTTCTAATGTACGAAATCAGAAATATTAGTGTATTCAAACACAAATTATGTTTTTACATTGCACGTCAATTTGTTTTATATAGTAATATTACTTTTTGAGTGATAAAATTAGTTCGTCGTTACACAAAATTTACTTAGCTAATTTCTTATTTATCAGGTTATGACGAAAATGAATGCAAGGACCGCTGTTGCTATCCTCGACAGCTTAGCTCGTATGACAGAGAGAGAAATAATACAGCTAAAGGTTGTACTCGAAGAGCAAATACACAATGCAGGTAAATAAATTTATTCATAAAGTTCATCAGACTCAAGGCTCGCGGTTCCGGAATCGGCCCGCTAGAATTTTTAAAGTTTTTTAATCTTTTTTGGTAAAGATTAATACAATAGTAAGATAAGTAATATGTAAGATGTATATAATTTGTATTGCAGCCCGTCACAAGGCCCGTGCTGCCACTCGGGTAGTTGCCAGTTCGTCGGCGCCCCCCGCAACCAGACATGCCGCGAAGCCACCGAGTGCAGCCACGCGTCCTTCTGCTCGGGCAAGTCAGCCGAGTGTCCTAAACCTCGCGCCATGGCCAACCACACGAAATGCAACAATGGTAAGTTTATCACGTTAGCATGTATTAATCTTGAGCAGCTGACATCGAAATCTCTTGGGATTTTTGTTTTATCCTCTTCAGGAAATAGTTTTTTTTTTACAAAAAGAAAAATGTAGATATACTCTTAAATGAATTACTAATAAACACACACCTTTAACGTCTTTGCAAATTTAGATTTTCTATAAATGGATAAATAATTTTTCATAACTCCTTACTTTAAACGATCTTAAAACAATAAATTTGTATTAATATAAGAATCGATTAATGTTCACATTGGTTCATAATTGAATTTTCTACTTATCAAATTCTTAACAAACGGAACGAATCTGCTTAAAAATGGTTCCTAAAAATGTATAATATGGTAATAATCAAAACGATGAATTAAGTGATGTTATAAAAAAGTTACACACAACATACCTAATAATTAAACATGACAATGCAGGATAAAAAACCAGCATCATCCGTCTTTGGAAATCACAGTGGAAAAGCGTAAATTTTCCAGGTTCTTTCGTTAATCCTTAAGATATTCAACGCGTTAATTAATTGCATTGGTTCATTTGCTTGCAGACACCCAGCTGTGCATCAACGGGGAGTGCCGTGGCTCGATTTGCTTGGCCTGGAACATGACCGAGTGCTTCCTGTCGTCGAGCCCGGCGGCGGCAGGCGACGGCGTGACCGCGGTGGCAGACCGCCGCGCACTCTGCCAGCTCGCCTGCCAAACAGGCCCTTCGCCCGCCACCTGCCGTAGTACCGCCACCTTCGCGTCACGCGTCGGCTTGCCGGAGGGCGGGATCAGCTTGCGCCCCGGCTCGCCGTGCGATAACTTTCAGGTGAGTACAATCTATCTGTAATAATATTGAGAGCTAACACTTGAGCTCAATTTTACATAATATTAAGTGACAATTAGGCGGCTGTAAATAATGAAACGTGCTCGCCCAGAATTGTTTGACACTCCTATGTACAGCTGGAATACTGCGTAACGCTGTTGACATTAGGAGAAGTAACTAGCGACATGGTTTCGAAAAAACTTTACCACTACCCTCATGTGTACTCTACTATTTATGCGGCCTCAGATTCGGACCCGGGATATCAACTTGCGGATCACCGGATCCTCGAGCCCTGAGTCCGATAAAGGTCTAAGAGTCGTCAATAAGACTATGCGTTAACATCAATCGAATCTAGAAAAGGACTCGGGATCTGCGTGCGTGGTGTTACAAGGTAAGCGGTGAAGGACTGCACCACGGAGACAGTAAAAACATTGTCCAAATCTCAATGAAGAATCCTTTTTTGCAAATTGTAAATAAATATTTTTTATGACAGTTTTCTTATTGCTAATAACCAATTCGTTCGCGTAGGGCTACTGCGACGTGTTCCTCAAATGCCGCGCGGTTGACGCGGAGGGACCGTTGGCACGGCTGAAGAACCTGATCCTGAACCGGGCAACTCTGCAGAGCGTGCAAGCGTGGGTGACCGAAAAGTGGTGGCTGGTGCTGCTGGGCGGGGTCGCGCTCGTCGTCTGCATGGGCGCGTTCGTCAAGTGCTGCGCCGTGCACACGCCCTCCTCAAATCCTAAACGTCCACCTGCCAGGTAACTAACGTACTAATGTATCGTATATCAATATGGACGATAATTCACTCTTTTTCTTATATTAAGGTATCAAACAAGTTTATGGTTCGCCTGATGGTGCGTAGTTACCGTATCCTATCGACACTTACCAAAGGCATCACGATCGTCTTGCCGACATCGAAGAAACCTAATTACGCCCTTTTCGAAAATCCAAATACTGTAGTTCTACAGAAGACCTTTCAAGAAAAAAATAGTTGATATATAAGAAAAGTTGATACTTTCTTACTTAATCTGTTTTATTCATTCAATAGATCTTATGGAATTATTGCGATGTTTGTTTTAATCTTGATAATCTGTTTTAAATTATATTCATTTTATACCTCTTTGCACTACAGACGGTTGTCAGAAACGTTACGGCGACCAATGAACACGTTACGGCGTATGCGCGCCCCAGGCGAGGCTCGCAGGGAAGCCCGCGCGCCCCCGAGGCCCGGCCACCGGCGCGCGCGCACACACAAGGGGTACGCGCCGCCGCTCGCGTACGCGCCGCGGGAACTGGGTGAGGGAGACTCGTTCGCTGCATCTTACCTTTAAGAAGAAGATACTTTTTTTTTCGGCGGAGGTCGATATATAAGCCGAAAAGTACGGCATCACTTACTTAAGCGATAATTTGCACTAAAATAATTGAAACATAATTGGTACAAAGTGCTGACACGATCACACATATGAAAGAAGGGAAATAAAATCATGCATATTCTTATATAATTATGATGTGTTACGTATATTTGTATTTTAGTGTGGGATTACATTATAGACTATATACTACAAAGTACGAGGCATAATTCTGATAAGATTTTTAATTTTTCAGCATCAGCTCCGCCCGGACCGAGCGGACGAAGAAATGATCCATATGCGAATGCGTACCCTCAGTCCTACGAAATGAGACCCCCACAGAAGGTAATTTACAATTTTAATATACTAGGTAGCATAAATGGAGATTTAAATAATGTTCGAGAATATTCTTATAATGTCGTAGATAGATTTTATGTACCATTGAGCTATCTGTCTATTAATATGTGAACAAATAATACTAAAACGTATTCGATTGTAACTTACGTCATCATTTGATGTACGCAGGTCTGACAGTACGAGCAATGCGCACCAGGCGGCGGTGGTGGCGGCGACGATGGTGGCGGTGGTGCCAGTAACGGTGGTGGCGGCAGTGGTCTAGGCCCGGGCGCCGGCGGTCAGTTAGAGCTGGTTGCGCTGGCGCCCGGGGTACCACTGCTGCTCGGCTACGTGTACCGACCTCCGGAACAGAAGGTTACGGTCGCTTCACAAACCACCATCACTCTACATTCGCCGGAGTCCCTGACGGTCACCAACCCCCAACGGTCGCAAACCGATATATAAAACTCGATAAGAATTGGCGGTTCGGAAGATTTTTAAATCGATTTTGGACATTAATTCTGTATTTAAGTTGTATATTTTAGATCCAACGAGTTGCGTGAGCCAGTCGAATTGAGTTTTATCTGTTCCAACTGGTTTTGGCAATTCAATTAACTGATAAGGGAGTATTTTTCAGTATAAATGAAACGTTTTTATTACTCAATGCAATTAATTCAGTCGTTTACCTAATTATCCAATTGTATCGAGTAACAATCGAAAACTTTTTTTAACATTGCAAACACTACGAATGTTTATACAAAATGTGTAATTGTAATTTGAAAACCTTACGGTTGGATCTCCAGAGTCCTTCCTGAAATGACTATTCTATAACGCATTTTCATTGATTTCGATAAATTTTATCGCGACGCTCGTATTTTATTCGATAAGTTAGTTGCTCAATAAAAAACAATCGCTCTGTGTGTTGTTGCTGGGCTCAATTTTTATCAACAGAGCGAATATTAACTCTATGAAAGCTGTTATTTTTATAAAAGAAAAAAGAGATTACTGTGGCATACTCTTGTTTCAGTGACATTAGGGCTCTGCAGAACCAGACATTTATGTATATTTTTGTATATAAATGAACGAGTATACAAAGGCTAACGTTGTAAAAAAATATATATCACTTGATTAATTCATAACGATGTAAGAGTAAGTGATTGCGGTATCGTTCAACCGGAATCTCTGTAAGTGTAATTTTTATAAAAGTTATTTTTAATATATTTAATGTTTAAAGTAAGCGGGATAGTCGTGGTGCCATGAAAACAATTTGTACTCCATTCGTATCTGATTTATTTCTTTACACGATACAAACGTACTCATTATCATTCCTTAAAGCAAGGTGTGTATTAATAATAGGCCCAGGCAATTATCTTTAAGTATGACATTACTCACACTGCCATGAGGAAATTAGATATGAGATTTCCATTCATTATTTTTTATCGTCAGCCCTGTTTTATCGTATTATAGGCTAATTGTAATTATAATTGTAAATGACTCAAAAACGTTTTCTCGTAATTAATTGGCGCCGATCGTTAGTCTTCCTACGGCAAGAATGATTAATAATAAAAATTGTATTCATTTAATTTTATTTATAGGTGTAATTTAAAATTGAACAGTATTGCCAAATGATCAAAATGTAATTAGACTGAAATGAAGAAAAAAACTTTTTAACGTTGCTTAATAATAAATTTTGCATTTGTTTACTTTAGTGAGTGGCGGTGGCTCAAATTATATAAATTTTTTTTTTGGTGCATACAAAATTGCATATCAAATTGTTTCGTCGTGTCCGGTGTGTTATCAATCTGTTGTACATTTCAGTTCAATTGATCTCTAGTAGATAGATAGTATTTTTGTTTCCAAACGATCTTTATAGATTATCTCCGTCGTGCAGGCCAAAGAGCATGATGTATTTTTATGATTTTCTATACAACTAATATTAAGGATCAGTCTTGTTAGTATACCAATATAAATGCCATTTTATTAGTGAATGTCGTAGACGGTACACCCGTTCTCGTAATTGTACTATAAACATTGTATATTTGTATGTAAACCGAGAGGGTAATGTTACAGATGTAGAGTGACTCGACCAATGTGTAAATTGATGGCTAGTTAATTGTCTCCATCAAGTAGTACTCAATGGCATTATTTCTCCTAATCGTAAGCTAGACTACAGTAATAGATTATTAAATTGACAATGTGAATATTTTTAATTAACAAGATAAATGTTACAACATGTGATTTCAAAATAATAAAAAAAAAATACAATAAATTTTACATGATACGCTCTATTTTATTAACCCCTTATTATATTCAAGGAATGTCATAATGATATGACCGTTAATTAACCTGATCTCGCTTTAAATCTCAATAATGTGAAATACGGTTTTTCTCCAACTCGTCCGCCAACGTCCTATTATTGGGACACATCAATTCTTTATTTGTTTTCCTTGGTCTAAATTCGAGAGAGTATAATATGATTTTACAACAATATGGTTTCACCGACATTATGATTAAATAAAATAATAATTTCGAGAAAAAAGTTCCTGCTAGTTGGTAATATCATTACACAGTTGAACCGTTTTTGTAATTTAGTATTGTATCAGGTAGCAATGGGTTAATTTGGAACAGGTTTTTATTAATAATAGTAATTTATGTCTTAATTTTTTGAATGGAGTTCAAGATGCTCAGAAGTTTTAACCAACGACAGACTTCTAAATTCGATGCGTATCTTTTCTGTACATGGCTGTTCATAACTTTTAACTTAGTAATACGATTTAATGATTATTTTTTTGTTACAAATAGATCAACCTCAAACATGATCCCAAAAAAATAAATAAAATATTAACCATAACTTTAATTTTTTGGAACAAAGAAATTATTGTGGAAAAAACACTAGAACACGCTTTGGCAAAATAAATAAAAACTTATACCAGCATATAACGGCGCTTGTATTATCTCGAGTGTGCAGTTTGGCCTGTTTAGCGCGCACGAATTTACTCTGACGCTCAAGCTAAAGGGTAAATTCCTCTTGAAACAGTCGTTCAACGATTATTTTTCAAGAGGAAAACTACACTTCAAAGTTTGTCATGTTTATGAAAACCGGTAGTTTTAAATGTTATGAAAGCGGATTGTTATAGCTCGCCGTAAGACTAACATATTTTTTGTCTATCGTCTTAATTGTAAGTTATATTAGACATTGTCATTGCCCCCATATATTTACACAATCACACACATATCTATATATTATATAATGAAAGAAGAAAGACTATCGGAATATTTATTAATCATATAGGTACAATATTCGGGTGTTCTTAAATTAAAATATACAAAAGTCATCTTAACAAAAACACTTTCGAGCCCTATAGGACATCTGGCAAAAAGTAAAATAACATTAAATAAAATATAAATTTCTATGTAAGAAACTCAGCATTTATTCTTTAACCTCTTCACGCTCTTGGCCACATATGTGGACGTTCAGTTTTGCATTTACAGTTAATTTACATTAATATATAGATGAAAATCTCTAACATATTATATTTCATCTTCCCTTATTTGACCACCGATGAAAATAAAATTAATAGGTTTTACTGGAATTTTAAAAATTACTTATTTTTCTCTTTTGTTAATTAATAATCTTCCCTGAAGAGGTTAAACATTATATTTGTTAGTCTTTGTAAGTTTTTTTATTTCTTTAAAGTGAGGAAATAAATTATATGTGTATCACACGAAATTAAAAGCAGCGATGTTTTTGTAGGTCCAATAGGCTAACAGTCAACTTGATTTCTGATGATATTCAGTCAAAGTAATACCGCCCTGAATACTCTGATTAAATATATATGAATGTTGGAACACAGCAACGCTGCTATGGCGGGTAATTGGCAATATAATGACCACCTTCTAACCAGGAGAGTTCAAAAATCATACCACTAATTACGTAACCCCAGAATCGATTTACGAATTCTTTTTCGCAGTTTTTAATTCTTAGTTACGTAGTTTTTTTTAATAAGATTACGTACGATGCGATTTACGTTAGTAAAATAAAAATAAAGTAACGCAATAAATTAACCACGATTAGTAAAAGCCTAAATAACCACAAAGATGAAGTGTACAACTACATTTTTAGCATAGATACAAAATAATCATAAAATCTAATTCTAAAACATTACAAGATTTTAGGTAAATAATATTAGCACGATTAGAAAATATGCAATTTAAGGAATTACTCAAACAGTCTCATTAAAGCCTAAAATTGTATCTAAGAAATTATCAAGTAACTATTAGCCTGTTTCCAGGGCTGCTGAAAGGATGGATTATGTCCCTTCAAAAACAATAATTGTCATCAATTGTATAATTCTTGATGAAATTTGATGGCGAGACTTAAATGTTCGTAAAAATGCGTAACGTGAACAAGAAAAAGGAATAAAGATGCATGTATCGTTTTCTGTTCAAGTATGCATAAGGCTGTACCATTTTTTCACTTGCCCTAAATACGAATATAATTCAATTTACTACGTAGTAACAGTAAGTGAATGGAGTTTATAAAATTTTAGTCATACTACTACTACTATTGGAATTTATCATTACACTAGTCTTTCCTACGTATTATTTCATAACTAAATAGCTAATATATTGTCTTTCCTCTATTGAATATAAAGTTAGGAATGCAATAGCATTTGTTCTTGTTTGTAGACTTCATGATAGGCGTTACGTATTAGAACATACGGGAAGCAGGACTCTAACAAATCCATGGTAAGAAATGGCGACTCTTGAACAATAAGATCGAGCAATAAATACACCGATTCCCGGTTCCTTATCGCTTCTTTATCGGTCTCCTGGCCGAGACGTAATAAAGAAGAAGACGCAAGAGCTAAAAATTCTTTCATTCGGTCTTCTATATCACCTTGTCCACAAATTGTGAAAAGCGCACCAAATATGTGATTAATGGCTGGCGCCATGCAATGTATGTTGTTTGCATGTCCTTCCAACGAAGGCCTGTAAAAGGAACCTTCGCTGCGAGCGAGTCTCGGAAGCGAAACTGCTACGAACACCATCAACAAACAAACTATTAGGTGTTCCTCTTCTTCTAATTCTGATTTATGCTGCCTTAGTGCAGAAGCCAAAGTTGGATCTACTTTACAAGGAAGACCTGCGGCTGAACACATCTCTGATATAACTCGCATAGGATCTCCGCTAGGCAACTGTTGCTGGAAATCTTTTATAGAACTTATTAAAAATGGTATTCGCCGCTCAAGTACATCGAGCAAAGACTCTTGTGCGATCTGACGGAAGCTCAATATGACACCAATAATTGTCATTCTTTGCAACACATTATCAACATGTTGCAGCCTTTTAAATTGTTCCCTCATTATATCAGGTTTATCGAAATTCGTTCTAAGCATTTGAAGAACTTCTTTGTTTTGTACAACCAATTTTTTTAATTCCTGCACTTGGCTTGCAATGTGCCACATTAGTGTTTCGCTTAACAATTTCATGCCATAAGGCCCAATTAGCTCAGCCAAAGATCTAAGCTCATTGATATCAGAATATTCTTCAGCATTGAAAGGTATAGCACCTTCTGCCGATAGACTAACAAATGCCTTCTGATTCATTGAGAAGCATATACTACCTGCACTTACCCTTCGTAGCAAAATTTCGGAATACCATGTTGTATACAATGATGCTACAGTTTTCTCTCCATGACTGTCCATATTCTGGGTTTGTTGTAGAAGGCAATTATTAAATACTCTGGTTATGTCAATATGTACATAATTTTCGACTGTTTGAAGGACATTCATGTATGCTCTTACACTAACTAGCAGTTCAGAGGGTTTCGCTATTTCACTTGTATCTTGATTAAACATAACCATTCCCACCAAGGCCTTTGTGAATCTTGTCTCCAAATGTTGATGTAAGTATTCTCGTGGTGCAAATGTGTATTCCCAAACATTAACTTTCGAACAGTAGTTAATAGCAAAACAGAGTTCAGTTAATGCCATGTGTAATTTGTCCATTGTAGTCAACTCTTCTCTTGTTTTCCTGTAACTTTCTGCACCAGGTTTCACTATTTCAATTGGGTTCTTTTTATTTTTGTCTTTTTTTTTTCTATTAGCAAGTTGTGCAATTGTTTGGGCACAATGTTTTGGAAGCAATTTGTCACTCATTGTACACTGTTCATCACAAATTGTAGTAATTATATTCTTAGCTTCCTTAGCCATTTCATCTAAGAAAATATTTACTACAGACAGACTTCTTTCTCTTATATGATGCCTTTCCTCAGGACATAGCTCATGAGTACAATTTTGGAAATGGCTGCATATCAATGGGAAAGCAATAATATATCTATTTTGTGCTGGAAATTCTAAACACATGTGGAATTGACTTTCAAATATTTTGCTATAAAAACAAAACAGGGACAAATCTGAAGTCTCCACCATAATTTCATCTAAGTTGTCAACCATCTTAGTATGAAAAACCATTTTGTCAATGAACTGTGCTAATTCTCTTTGATCACTAAGATTTAGGGGAGTTTTGTTAACAGAAGTGTATGCTTGCAATCTAAACCAATCAAGACGGAATGCTCGGAAATCAAAGAGTTCATTATCTTCTACTTGCTTTACATTTAAGCTTGCTGCAGTATTGCATAAAGAAGATAGAATTATGCTTTCATCTTCTGGACAGACTTGTAAATTTTGCATCATTAGATTCAGAGCCACAGCATCAAAACCTGAGAGGTACTGTACATAATATCTTTGCATAACTTGACTGTACTTGCGCACTAAAGCCCTCAGTTCTTCCATGTGGAATAATAACTCAGGCAGCTGTCTATCAACCAAGTCTTCTGTAGTTTTACCTTTAACTTTTTGGGGAGGATTATCATTGTGCCGTAGTAGCCAAAAAACTTCATCCCTTGCATAGCAGAGACCAATAAAAATAAGTAATGCCTTAGGACCCAAAAGACCAGGCTGATCAGTCAAAATAAGACCTAATTCCTTTAAAGCAGTCCTCAAGAACTTTCGCCTCTCTCTATGTTTGTATCCTGCCCTTTGTACAGCATGGTGATAACAGTCTTTCACTTCTGAAATTCTCTTACCATACCCTTTTATACCATCGAAAAAGTTTTGAATATAAGAATGGATATAAATTACCTCATCTCTAAACAGTGCCAAAACCCAACCTGACTCTAAGGCACTCACCCACATTTTATTAGCATGTTCTTGCTGTAACATTTGATGACATATTGCAAAACCAAATATAACCCACCTCTCCAGGGTTTCCAAAGATAGATATTCACATGACATTGTATTTGTTTCAGATGGTTTCAGGAGTAAAGCTGGATTGCTTACAAGGCTTAACTTCTGTTCTGATCGCCAATGTTCAGCTGTTAAATTCCTGGCTGGATAAACATGCCACAATGAGTTTAAAGCATTTGTCAATAGCTTTTGATGTGGTTGAAATTCCTCAGAGAGTTTTTTCAATGGAGCATCATAATCTACAATTAACTGCCCAAGACGGGGAAAACTTTGGTCTATCTGATTATGAACCATCTCATGTGCTGCATTAAAAAGACCTAATACAGCTTTCCTGTCTTCTACTCTTGAAAGTAAAACCATCAGTGAGATGTAAGTGGTCACTAAATCTAAATAATTTTTTGTCAGTTCAAAATTTAAAGTCAAATCTAATGTAATTTGGCAAGCATCCATAATATTCAATAGTTCACATACATTATCCTTGAAATCAAGCAAGTCTACAAAGGTGTAGTAATATAGAGAAAGAGATTTTATTATTTCATTTCTGATGTTTGATATAGCTTGTAGCCCTTTAATATCTATGTTAGGAAATCTTCTTACAATGTGTTTTATAGAAGATTCTAGTGTCTTATCAGACAAGAATGCTGGTTTAGATTTCGCATCACCACAGGCTTTCTTAATGTTGTAGATTCTTGTTAACATTCCAATACCGCGGTCGTTTAAAATTATTAATTTTTCAGCTAGCTTTTGCTGGCTGATGTTGAGTGATCTCGACATAGTAGACATTCTGCAACAAATATTGAGTACGTTCATATTTTTATATAACATTGCAGGATAACACGAATAGCTGTTTGTAAACGGATATTGGGTACAATAGAAGTTTACCTACTGATAGTTATTTCCGTTAATGCTATTACATGTAGCAATTGACTGCCAATTTTTTTATATAAGTTCTTAAACTATTTTGAACTAAAGTACTAAAAGATCGTCGTAGCAATTTTGTAAGTAAACATAATATGTTAAAATAAATTTTATATTGTTTTCGCTACTGTTTGACTCATACCTGCTAATGTACGGTTGATATTGCAAATTACACTAAGGAGACATGGTATTTTACTTTTTCTAAGACCACTGATTAAATACCATTATACGAATTTGTTCTAAAATACAACACACTACTATATCTGGAAAAGGGAGTGCCTTATCCAAGAACGCGTACTTGGCAACACACTTCGTTTATTAGCATTTGACATTAATTTACTGGCTGAATTAACTTTGACACACAGCATACCAACTATGCCAACGTAATACAGCATGCTAGATATTTTCAGAATATTGTACAGTTTTACACATACGCAATTTTAATAATTTTTTTAAGATAAGTTAAATACAATTTTTACATTTTATAAATACCAGCAAATTTTACTTTAAGAAACTTTCCTCTTATGAACCAAAAATCATAAAATATTGAAACTACTTTTGTCTACGTCTGTTCCACAGATTAACAAAATGGTGATACTTTCGTGTACTCAATATTCATATCCATTTGGTGGTTAAAATTTATTGGTACTTATAAGTTTGTAACTGTAATGCCAATGAATTAAAGTTATTAGAGAACTAGAAGAAAATTTGTTTACAAACAAAGATCTTTTAAATCCTTCACGATGCCGCGAATTATGATAAAAGGCGGCGTTTGGCGCAATACTGAGGTTTGTCATCAAATACATTTTCTTTCGAAATTTATTGCTATAATTACGATTATTAGATCCCTAAATAATAACTTTTTAACAAAATCTGTATCATTAGGATGAAATCCTTAAAGCGGCTGTAATGAAATATGGGAAAAACCAATGGTCTCGTATAGCTTCCTTGTTGCATAGAAAATCAGCCAAACAATGCAAGGCCCGTTGGTACGAATGGTTGGATCCCAGTATCAAAAAGACAGAATGGTCGAGAGAGGAAGACGAAAAACTTTTGCACTTGGCAAAGCTCATGCCAACTCAATGGAGAACCATCGCACCAATTATTGGAAGAACAGCCGCACAATGTTTAGAGCGATACGAATACTTATTGTAAGTTTAATATTTTATTAATAAAAACTTGTAGTAGGAGGTAAATATGATGAAATGTTAACAAATGTTATTCTGCTTAGAATGCTCTGATAAACAAATGTTTAACTAAAAGTACTATTGGAAAAATGAATGTAGAATAATTAATACCGTATAATAAAAAATGTTTTAATTAAAACTGGGTATACATGTATTTGTTTTTTTTTAAATGAAATATATTTAATCCCAAACAAGGTGAACCATACTGTTGAAAATGATAATTTAAAACTAACTATCTGGAACATTTTTTATATATAGTACTTTAATCACAAGATATGTAGCTAAGCAGCACTTATAATATGGGTTAGCAGAGACTGATATACCTATATACATATTTATAAATAAATACTACAGTGTCTTTTAACAACCAAATATAGAACAAACACAAATATTCATCATATGAATGTTTGTCCTGGGCGTGAATGGAACCAGTGATATCTATTGTAAAAAATCATTACCATTGCAACAACTGGCCAGTGAAATTAGTTCTGTCACAACAGATATGCATTACTATGAAATAAACTGGAATGCACTAGTTATGTCTCATATTAGAATCCATGATGTATTAGAACATTATGAGTCTCTTTGTTCCCAACAAATGTGTGAATTACTAATATATCAAACATACCTAAAGGGTTATATAGTATCCCATATGAAATGATAGTGCATTTTACACATATTTTTGTGACATATTATATTATGAATGTTCAAATCAAAATTAGGGACCAAGCTCAGAAGAAAGAAGAAGGCGAAGACCTGGGAGATGATCCGCGCAAATTGAAGCCAGGAGAAATTGATCCCAATCCTGAAACAAAACCAGCAAGACCTGATCCTAAAGACATGGATGAAGATGGTAAATTTTCATTTTATTTTTTCATTATTTAAGAACAAGCTGGTATAAGATTAGGTTACTTTAATGGTAACAGTAACTTAGCTGGTCCAATCTAGGTTGTAAGTATTAATGTTATAAATGTGATAATGTGATTGGAACAGTTTGCCATCTAAAGAATAAATACCCTTCTTACTTACTGCTGAACAATTATTATACATTCAAATGGTACTTGTTATGAAATAAGATTTTAGTGGTGCTTGTTAGAATTAAATAACATTTAATCATATTGGTTAATTGGTGGGCATTAACTACTTTTAAATTTTATTTTATTTTCAGAGAAGTTATAATAAAAAAATTAACATACAATGTGCTTCTAAATTAATGATGACATATTCTAGAGTTGGAAATGCTGTCTGAAGCTCGTGCCCGTTTGGCCAATACTCAAGGTAAGAAGGCGAAACGAAAGGCTAGAGAGAAGCAGTTAGAAGAAGCAAGAAGACTTGCTGCTCTGCAGAAGAGAAGGGAACTTAGTGCTGCAGGCATCTCAGTGCCAATAAGGTAAGGATGTTTTAATAATATTATGAAACAGAAGTTTATCTAAAAGTTAAGCCAATGTTTGTGCATTGTAATAAAGCACTACAGCAAATTAGTAGCTTTATGTTAATATATTTTGTTTTTATTTATTCATTTTACTTTTAAATTTTTCAATACAACAGCTGTTGCATAAGATTTGTAAAATTTAATAAAAAACTTTAATAACATTAATTTTTTTATCCAGTTAAATTTATCATGATAACATCAATTTTTACTTTAATTACATATATAAAAAAAATAACCATCAAATGTTTGCACTACAATGAAAATTCAGTCATGTAACTTATTGAAATATCTTTTATATAACCTATTAATGGTAAAAAAACAGTTATTTAAAAAACTTAACTGGTTAATGAGCCATATCCATGAGTTTGTTATTATTCTCTATAAAAAGGTTAAATATACACCATGATTATTTTATTACAGGCGTAAGAAAAAGCGGGGAGTAGACTACAATTCTGAGATTCCATTTGAGAAAAGGCCTGCGGCTGGTTTTTATGATACCTCCGTTGAGGTGGTAGATCCTATGGCGCCGGATTTTTCACGTCTACGTCAGCAACACCTTGATGGAGAATTACATTCTGAAAAAGAGGAGGTATAATACTATTTAAAATTTGTAGAAATTGTTAAAGGAAATCATATAAAACAAGGTAAACTGGAAAAGCATCATTGTGTTCCTATATTTGAACATTTAAGAGCATGAGCATTTGGAGCTCGTGCTCATCTATACATTATTAAGCCTTGCACTCACACAGAATAATTTGCATTAATGACAATTTTAGCCCATAAAATATAATAAAAATACCTTATTCTTTTGACAAATATTCTTATAATTTTCATTTATATACAAATCTATATTTAAAAAATGCAAATATAATTACATATTTTCATAATATGAAACGACCTGTATTGTTAAGTATTTATATGCAATATACTTAATGTTCACAGAAAGAGAGAAGGAAAGATAAACAAAAGTTGAAGCAACGCAAAGAGAATGACGTGCCACAAGCCATGCTGCAAGGAGATCAGCCGGCACGAAAACGCAGCAAGTTGGTGCTACCCGAACCACAGGTTTCTGATCAGGTATGTTTGACTTAATTAAACCACTATTTTATTTTTGTCTCATAGGTGGTGTCCATCTTAAATTAATAGTTGCCACTCATTCTAAATGTTATTTTTATTACTTTATTTAGATTATTATTCAGTAACATGTGATTAAAGGCTAATATATAATTAATTGAAAAGGTAGGCCAGACATGTGAATGTAAAGATGCATATACACAATTATTTTGTGAATGCTTAAAAAATTGCTTTATATTTATTTTCTTACTCTATTGTATTTAAATAATTGACAGGAGTTACAGCAAGTAGTGAAGCTCGGGCGGGCTTCTGAAGCGGCTCGGGAATCCGCGGGGGCTGCGGGCGCGCCCACTGACGCATTGCTAGCTACGTATGCGCTCACGCCGGCGCCTGCCACCGCACTGCGCACACCTGCACACCAGGATCGGTGAGTTGCTTCAAACAGATGTTTTTGAATACTTAGGGGAATCTTAGGTACTTTCGAGTCCCCAAATACTGAGACACGATTGTCGTAGTTACAGAGCATTGGTTGATCCTTATCAACTATTCTTATTCTAGGCGAACATGCTTCATAATCTACGGCCTCAAAGTCATTTAAAATCAGGTTAAATTGCGATCAAGTGTGTTAAACTATAACTGATAAAAAACAACTGTTCACCTTGTAGTAAAGAAGTAGATAGGTTACCACATTGCGCTTGTCGCCTTGGGCAATAAAAAGCGAAGTTACTACAGTTTTTTTTTATAAACTACAGTATTATTTAAACGCAACTGCAGAAATAGGCGTCAAATTAGACCTATGTGATGTCTAGAGACAACCAGGGCAGTGGCGGTACTCCCATACAATCCCCAATGCCTGGCATACCTCGTTCAAGCAATATAGTACACTAAATAAATAATAATTGTTAGAAAGTCTAAACATGACCGTAAAGTTAATTCATCTCATGTATTAATATATTTTTATATGAATTCACATATAAGTGCCTAGGTTTATCTTGCAGGCATGCCCTAAATCCAGGGCATCTAAAAATGTATTATTGATAATAATTTTTTTGGATCTATCTAATTAGTCCGATATTTGTTTTAGAATCCTGATGGAGGCGCAAAATGTAATGGCTCTGACTCACGTGGACACGCCTTTAAAAGGTGGTCTAAATACTCCGCTTCACGAATCTGATTTCACCGGGGCTTTGCCACAATCTCAGGCCGTCGCAACTCCTAACACACTGCTTGTTACACCATTTCGGTAATAATTTATCTACTTTAAATGGCGGGAATTACCTATAAAAGCATTTTTTTTTTTCTCATTAAATTCGAATTTTTTGTGTGATAGTTTTTTTGGTTAATATTTGAATGTTTAAAAAAGTAATAGTGTACTGTTTTTACAGGTTAAAGCATACATTTGTCTAGATTACTACAAGGATAATAATTTTTGGAAATTCATTGCACATTTTTAATAAAATTTTCTGTATAGTATTTGTACAATGACAAAATAAAAACTTCTACAATGAAAAGAAATTCTAACGATCCAATGTAACAATATTGGGTTCCAGTTTTAATATATATAAACAACTTGATAAGTAAGAGTAAATGTAATATGTCAAATGATTCCAGATCGTCCCGCAGTGAAGTGTCTACACCAGGCAGCTTCAACACACCGAGCCAGGGGCAGACTGGACAGTCTGGGTTAACTGTAAGCTTGTCGATTAAGTTTCTCGGTAGTTAATCTAGATCTATCTAGGGAGTGTATTCTGAAGTTACTAATGATTCTGTTTCATTAAGAAGTTTGAATTTGAGTGTTATTTATATACTATTTTATAAAATCCAATATTTTTAAGAATAAATAATAATTTAAGTTTGAAAAACATTTTTTTCCTCAGACTCCAGCACTTAGAGACAAGCTGAGCATTAATCCTGAGGATAATGTAGGTCCTGGTGATACTCCACAGATAGCTAACCAAGTTCAAAAACAGGTATATGTGATTTATTATTTGTAAATTTGTCCTCTAGTATACCAATGTTTTACATCTATTTATCCTGATATTATTTATTGTGTTTATAGATAATAATGTTCCCAGTTCTCTTAACTTAATACACAGCATACTTAGACATTCAATTGTTATGTTTCTATTTGAAAAGTATTAATATTATTAGTAAGTTTTAAAGTATTTAAATGTCTGTATTTATTAGATAACATATAAAAACAATTGTAAATGAATGTTTTATTCTATCTTATTTTTGTCTCTTCATTTACTTTAATGCATTATCTCCTCGAGAATATGAAGTTCCTCGATTGTAACTTCGACTTGCGTGCTTTGTTTAATTAAAATTGTAAATAAAGTATAGTAAAAAAGTCCTAGATTACCTAAAGGATTTAAAGCACAAGTGTAAACAAATATTCTTCATAAGCGTCAGCTAACCTGATAGTAATAAGGAATAATAGTTATAGCAACCAGTCCCCCCAACACAACTACAACTTCCATATCATCCAACATCCTGACATCATTAGTTTTTCCATCACCAAATAACCTTAATTTTATCCCCTTTCTTGGATTTCTGTTTGACTTAGGCCTGTGCATATCTGTGAACTGATTTATGTAAAACCGAGCTCAATAAATAGTATTAAATAATTATAATAATGTTCCAGCTTATAGCTTCAGTGCGCAACGCGCTCCAGTCGTTGCCGACACCGCGCAACGACTACGAGATCGTGGTGCCGGAGGAGGGCGACGAGCCCACGGAGGCAAACAGCGCGGTCAGCACAATCGAGGACCAGGCCGACGCAGACGCGAGACTCATTAGGGAGCAAGAGGAGAAGCGTTAGTGTTCTCTTTTTTTTATTGAATCTAATTTGTGGTATGGTTCTCAATTGTCGCAATTTCTTCCTAGGTAAACAGCAATTTGTATACTGATTTGGGCTCTAAGAGGACTGGGCTATACATAAAAGGATATACCATCTAGTGTCTCAAACCGTTCAGCACAATGTGGTGCTGTTAAACATCACATTCAAATGAATTTGTCGCAAATTACTGCATAAGCCTTCCGACTTCGAATGAAATGGCGACTAAAGGATTGTTGTAGAAGTGAAAGAACTATTGGAAAAATTTAAACCGTGTGATAATTTTCACTGCCAAACATGTTATCACTATTTTTTCTTAATGTGTGGTAACCACATAACCTTAACACGAAAATACTATTATTTACTATTGTACGCGCAGTGTGCAACCTGTCTTGCAGTATCGGAACAGCTTTTCCCCCATTGTTTATAAATGATCTCGAGCGGGGTATGAGTTGGCACGGGTGTGACGTGGCGTGTGCGCGTGCGCAGGCGCGGCGGCGCTAGCGCTGCGGTCCATGGCAGTGCAGCGCGGGTGCGCGCGCCCGGGCGAGGTGAACGCGGCGGTGTTGCGTGGCGGCGGCGCGCTCAGCTCGCTGCAGCACGCCGAGGAGCTGCTCAAGGCGGAGATGCTCACGATGCTGCACTACGACGCGCTGCATGACCCGCCGCCCGGTACGACACCGCAGTTACATTGTACTACATACTTAACGACATCTGAATGTGTTTTTTAATATTCCAATTTACACGTGGCCACGAGTTCAATTTCCGGAGCAAGTGAGTAATGAAGTTTGGATGGAGGTTAGGTTTTTTTTGATGCTGCCTTAATAGGTATCACTATCAATGTCAGACTGTAACCCTAACTGCTTTGTTGTTTTCCGGCCGTCATAAATATAATATAAAGTATTCGGGGCTGCAACTATCTACGACCTCGTTGTCACTTACCATCAGATCCAACCAAGGTCAAATTTTACCACATCGTTGATAAAAAATAATATATTTAACGTCCAAAAAATAATATAAAAGTATTTAAAAAAGTGACCAACGAACACGAACACTAAACACTCGCAATTTCAGCTTCCTTTGTGTGACGTCTTAGTATAATCTATGACGTCACAATAAACATACTCTTTAAGTTACATGAACTTTTACATCACGTTCGTTTTGACCAATCACATCTTTTCTTTTAAATATTTCAATTTCTTTAATTTCCTGCACAAAACCAAAAATACTGAACATAGGATAGTAAAGGAAAGGCCTTTTTTTTGTAGGTTATAGTGACTAACACTTGACCTCGATTTTACTTGATGATAAGTGACAATGAAACTATAGACGGTGAACCGTATTTGCCCACCATACTTCTAGCTTTTATATGTATGGCTGCCGGAACACAGTGATGTTGTTATAGCGGCAGATTGACATTGAGGGTGGTATCTAACCGCCACCCAGACTCCACTACTCCTTTGGCCGGGGAATCGAACTCGGGACCTCCGCATTGACAAAGCGAACCAGTAAATAAGTGCGCCTCGGGGACAGTTATTATTTGAATCATATGTTCTCAAAGGGTTCATTATTAAACGTATATAAATCGCTTCCACGTTCAGGGGTAGACAAAAAGCGTTCAGTCCAATTACAAGCGTCACATTTGGCGTACCTGGAACAGCATCCGTACGAGGAGTTCACTCGAGAAGAATTGACACAAGCTAAAGATATGCTGCAGAAAGAAATGGAGGTGGTGAAGGCGGGAATGAACCACGGAGAATTGAGCATAGATGCTTACACGCAAGTGTGGGAGGAGTGTCTCGCCCAGGTAAGTAATGCCTCTTAATATGACAGTTGTAGATTATAATTGTTTATTTTAACCCTTTTTTTAAGCACGCCGGGTACATCCGGCATTTATCTGATGATCGGTAATATTGTTTTCGAATAAAAATATTTTAATATTAAAGCTGAAAATAAGTTTTGTTTTGCAATATTTTT
The DNA here is from genome assembly GCA_018245475.1 of Pharmacophagus antenor. Lineage (NCBI taxonomy): Eukaryota > Metazoa > Arthropoda > Insecta > Lepidoptera > Papilionidae > Pharmacophagus > Pharmacophagus antenor. Next base: position 11,353 of record DWQX01000517.1, on the reverse strand, counting down.
TTTTTAAGTTTTGCATTTTCTATTCAGCGCGGCCCCTCGCGGCGCGCGAGTGTCGCGACAGAATAATCGCACGCAACGAAAGGGTTTATATTTTTTTACATTGATAAATACTTATTTGTTAGTTGCTGTACAAAAAGTATAAAATCATCATCACGTTCCATCATTCAATTGGAAATAAAAAAAAATGTCTTCAACAGTAAAAGAAGAAAAGCATTCTTGTTTTAGCTTTTCGTATTTAATCCATATGTAATAAGGCGTTAATGAGTACTATACAAGGTCAACAATTTCTTTTACTAGATTAATAAACGTACCTTGTTATTCTAACTTTCTTTTATATAGATCATTGAGGAGAGTAATGACAATTTCTTGGTGTTTTAGGTACTTTTCCTACCTGGGCAAAATAGATATACTCGCGCTAATTTAGCTAGTAAAAAAGACAGATTAGAATCAGCTGAGAAAAGACTAGAACAAAATAGAAATCACATGGCTAAGGAGGCAAAGAAATGTTCCAAAATGGAGAAGAAACTTAGAGTATTGACAGGTAATTTTTTTTAAATAGTTAAAAATTAATTTGTTAATTGTAAAATTTGCTATGCCTGCCACCATGTTTTATGACTGAAAAGGGCTAGATAGTATCTCAATTTTACATTTTAACATAGAGTAATAGTAATAAAATGTATTTATTTAGGTGGTTATCAAAGTCGAGCGGCTTCGCTAATAAAGCAATTTCAAGAACTTCAAGATCAAATCGAACAATCAAATTTAGAACTGTCAACATTCAAGTTCTTAGCGGAACAAGAAAAAGCTGCGATTCCACGCAGAATAGAGGTATGACCGGCTTTGTATTTGTTTATATGGAAAAGAAGAAATAACATTTCGTTTCATTCGTTAATATTTATATTATATCTGTTATGGTTATAATTCAGAAAATATAAGAATTTCGTTTTCTAAAAACACTGATTAGAATAATATATTAAGCCAGTGACTTAGCATTTACACTGTAATAAATAATTTGTCTTTGCAATTTATTTCATAACATAATTAATTTCTAATTTATGTATTATTTACGTAGTCCCTTACAGAAGACGTAAATCGACAAACCGATCGTGAGAAACAACTGCAGAAGAGATATGCGGAACTTCAAACAGAACTTGAGGACATACAAAAGGGCAAAGAACATGTAGAGACTGAACCTAAACCAGTTGAAGAATAATAATTAATTATTTATAAAGCAATAATTTCTACAGAGATTGTGTCAATTAATAATGATTAAAAGTAGTGGCATTTTACACGATGGTCTCTATTCAGCTATTAGTTAGATATTAACGATAATAAATTTTATTAATATATATAGCGCTTTTCAATTTCCTTATAAGAACGGACTTGTAAGAATAAAGTAATAGCCTCATGAAAATTGTTCGCTAGAAATTGCGGTAGTGAGATACCAAACCTTGTTGAAGTAGAATTATAAAAATAAAGTACTTATTATGGAAACTATTAACGTCCATGATAGTGAAGAATAGAAATTTGTACCGAAAAGCAATACAATAATTAATATTTACATAGCTCTGTAAACAGAAAATATGCATTGTTTAGTGACGTTATTTTAAGTGTAATAAATAATAGACAACATTTTTTTGTTTTCTTTTTAATATTTCATACATGATTATATTAAAAGATTTGTTTAGTTAGTAGCTTTAAAGCTATGTAATCGTGTACTATAAATACTTATGTCACTCAATATCACAGTATTCCAAATTAATCCGAAACAGTTTCTTACAGCATTCGTTAGCTACTGTCATCCGAATCACTGTTTATTTGTCTTTTAACATTTCTTCGTCTGGTAACGGGACTATCGCCATCGTCCAATTTCCTTTCTAATTGCAGTTTTTTTTTTCTTTTTCGTTTCTCTTCCAATATTTTTTCTGCCAAATCTAATTCTGTTTCCTCATTGACCTGTGTTAATCCAACATGTGAATCGACACAAAAGCTATCCTGGAATTCAAAATAAATTAGCAATTCAAATCTAAATTTATGCCTCACAAATCTAGGACCTTTGATACAGACATCGGTCATTTTATCATTGTTAATATATATATAAGCAATTGAATAGTGTTCTATTATTCATGTATACCAATCAATAAGAAATATATAGATATTACTATTGTACAATAAAGCAATTTTACCATTTCGTAAGCATCTTCTTCTACGAATTGGGAAAAAACCTCCTCGTTTTTATACAGCTTTGGCAACTGTGGTATCTTAAAAACTCCTTTCACTGGACTTCTGAAATAATGAATGTATTTTTTTATATGACAAAAACAAACTTACATTGTGTAAGAGATCCTTATGGACGACAACACCATACTTAATATCTTTCACGACGATAACGAATCGGCGATCAACAGAAACTAAAAAGAGAAACCTAGTTCCTTCAAAAAAATTAACAGGTCCAAATCTTTCTTACTTTTATAGTATTTTCTTTTTAATTTCAATGGAACGAGCTTGGGAGGTAGTGTATGTTACACTAATACTACACACCATATTCTTTCCAATTTAAACAAATCATTAAAAACCGGTCATTCATTTAATTCTTTATTCATGACTCATAAAGAAATGAACTAATACGCGAACAATAAGATCGAAAGAAGAGCTTGACAATGGTTATAATTTTTTTCTTGTATAAGATTATTTCCAACGTTTTTGTTACTATTTTTTTATTTTTAAAGGAAGTTTCTTGGCCGAATACAAATGTTCTCTGTTTTTTTTGTAATTATTATTTTATTTTTTATTTTTATAACTAGTTAACACCCGCTTCGTTCCCTAGGCATTAAACTTTTTACTTTAATCTTGAAATAAACATATTTACCAATAAAATTTCTTCAAACAAACCAATAAAAAAATATTTATGGACGAGGGATCTCCACAATAAGTATCCCAATACCATCTACACATTATTTCGCATCATAGTTTAGTCCTGAATGCCAAATAAAAAACAAACTTTAGTACATATGCCATATGACTTGCGGTGTACGGATATTAGTAAGATTTTTTCGAAATGACCTAGCTAATTATTATCCTTAAAGTCAATCTGCTGCAGTAACAATTGTTCTCCAGCAATCATGCATATGAGAACCAGAGTATTTTGACCTACTTGCTTCAACATTTACGATTCCATTATATACATGTGAAATTGAAATCGTGTTTTTAATATATTTATTTTTATACATAAAACGGAAAAATCAAAGCATTTATTTTTCTCTCACAATATCTGACATTTGACAATTAGTTGAGACAGAATTTTACACTTAATTTCATTTAATATTCTTACCTCACTGTCTTCAAGTAAAGTGCGTGTATGTCAGTTTCGTTGTGCGTGACGTTATCGTCACAAATGAAATCCACAATGCTGCCTACACTCTCGTCCGTGAGCTCGTCTCCGCTGTCATCTAATCCATCCTCAGATAATTCCGCTTCTTCGTCTAAAAACTCGTTCTTCCGCTTTTTCTGTAGAAAAATATTATTATTATTCCATCTGTTATATTATCAATACATAGGAAATAAAAGAGATTTAATATATTCACTTACTCTACGAACTTTATGATTTGTTACACCATTACTATTGCAAACATTAAGTGCCGAATTATTATTACTAGAATCATTAATATCACCAACAAAGTCATCATCACTGTCACTAAAAGATATTTGTCGTTTAGTATTTAAGTTTAAAATACTTCGACCATCGACTTCTTTTGATTTATTAGGACTTATTTTATGGTCCCGCCTAAATTTTTGCAGTATTTCTTTAGCACTAGCGGAGCTAGTGTTTTCCCTAGCTTTAACACTTTTATCATTGCAGTTTGTTTGTTTAAATGTCAGTATTTCGAGATTTTCTTTTTGTGAAAGTGATCTAGGCGTGGGGATGGAAAAGGCACAGTTGATGTTGTTCGATGTATTCACTTTGATATTATTAATTTTATCGGGCTTTAAAACCGCTAACACTTTCTCTTGTAATGTTAATGGTTTAACGTAATTGTCATTTAATTTTTGCCTTTTATTGAAAAAATAAGGCGAAGAAGTTAAACATTCGTTGTCGTCTTGTGCAGGTAGTTTTCTTTTATTATTTATTTGAGTAATTTCTGAATTACTTTTCTCATCATTGACATTTACATCTGTAAAAAAATCTTCTGCACTATATTCCTGTGATTCCTCTTTGGAGTCGCTATCACTATCTAAAATGATAAGGCTCTCGATTATTTTTGATTCTGTCTTTGTTTTCCTTTTGTCTGCTTGAGTTATTATTATAGGCGAAGAACTTCTTTTGTTTTCAAAATCATGTTTCTCACATGCTTCAGCTTCAGTGAAGATATTTTTTGATTTTGACGCTGAAGAATGATCAGATTTATTGACCATTTCTACAAGCTGTGTAACTGTAAACATACTTTTGTCACAGTTGTTTGATATATAGCTTGGCGTTAAGATGTCATGTTTTGCTTTTGACAAATTTTCACCAACTATAGAATAACTTCCGGGTGGTATTGTATTTGTACTTAATTTAAACTTGCGAACTTGGCTACATAAAATGGGCGATGGCAGTGCATTGGCTTTCTGTTTACCAGATAATATAGAGGGGCTCAATGGTTGAGAAACAGGTGAACAATTGCTGTCATCACAAACATTTCTATCTGTGTTTTTATCTTGACTATTTATTTTATCTTCAGTATTTTCATCGTAATCCGCAAAAATGTCCTCAATACTATCTAAACCAAAGAACTCTAAGGTTTCCTTTGGATTACTTGAATTTTGTTCCTTATCTTGATTTTCAACTGGTTTCACTTCATCTACTATTTCTGGGCTACTCTCGGCAAAAATATCTTCTATATCACCAATATCAAAGTTTTCTTCAGGTACTTTTAAATCTTTTGAATTCAATTTAATATTTGTTTGGACATTTGAATATTTGATTTCATTTAATGTGTTTGCATTTTCACAACGTAACTCTATATTTAAATTGTGATTTGTATTATTATCAAATACGGTAACTTCATTTGTCGATTTGCTATACTTCAATATTGTCTCTGCTGTGACGTCATCTAGTAAACTGATATCCGGTAATTTCAATTCGCTTCCTATATTAATCATTTTCAATGGCTTCGAGTTATATCGTCCAATACTTTGTAAGAGAGAGCAATCACAAATGTAATTGCAGATATAACATTCTCTTATTACATTTGCATTATCCAAGCTGAGGTCTACGAGTAAGTTAATGAAACGTGTGGGCAGATTCTCCCCGCCTTGAACCCCTAAATCATTTATCAACTTTGTGTAGCTTTTAGTAGACTTTGTAACGGCGCTGAACAATGCTCTTATATCACCGTCTTTCTTAGTCGGTGATTTCGTGACAAATTTTTGTTTTTTCCTTGTAATTTTGCTCTTGACTGGAGATGATACGACCTTTGTTTGTGTTTTTAGATCCGAACTTGAAAAGGCTGAAAATAGCACGTTATTATTTTAGTTTTATCTCATATTATTTTAATATTTTTAAAGATTCACACCCCTTACCTGGATTTTGTATTGACGATGGCAGTTCGAAACGTTTTATATCACAATACTGTAAGAGTTCAGCGAGAATTTCAGTGTCTCTGGAATGATCAATTTTCACAATTTTTTGTAAAGTCTGTTGCCTCACCAGCCAAGGCGACAATTTAACACTTTGGGTTTGTTTTGATATTGTTTGAAAAGCGTCTAAATTTTATGAAATAAAGAAAAGTCTTATTACTCTACAAAGTTACATACTTCAAGTCTAATCTGTAAGAATATCAAGTGACTCTGTCAACATTTAACAGGTTCGTTAATGATCTTATTTTGACATTGTTTTATATGTGGGAATGTTATCTTTGTATTAAAGAGAATGTACAGTTCTACATATTACGTCCAGGATCTTCAGTAAATAATTAACGACCAGAGAGATAGAGTATAATTCAGGAACTATGTAAACCAAAAATTTTCACCTTTGTTCAAACAAATAAGTTTTGTCGGTTTAAATGGGAATTCTGAACAGGAATATCCATTAGGAAAAATATCTCTAAATTCATTTTCTGTTATGAAATGGTCATTGTTTGCAGGATTCTTTGATGAATCTCTTCTGATAAGCATGCTCCTTAAATCCTTCTGCCCCTGAAGAATATGGTATAAATGAGAATAGCGACATATTCGTAAGAAAATGCAGCAGTATTATTGTTTACCTTAATATTTTTCTTAGTGCTTTTGTTACATTTCTCCGTATTAGATTTCTGCGCAACAGTTATGTACATTTTCTGACATTTGGGTACAAAGTCTCGAGGTACCATCCTAGGGTTCAATTTATACAAATTATTTTCCACCTCCTTAGACTGTTGTATTTTCTTGTTAAGGCCGTCCCTTTGCCGCATACAGTCCAGTAAAGTCTGCATCGATAGGACAAGTTTTTTTTAAACAACTGACATAATGAGTAGTACCTAATAAAGTTACACCACATTGTGCAATAAGTTCACCGGCTGTTACGTGTATCATATAGTAAAACCTGCTTTAATAAGTGATAACATTTTAACAATTTTTGATAAATCGTGTTTTATGAATTGAAATAGATAGTGTAAGCGCAAACAAGCACTCGCTTGTAACCAGTGGACAATGTTTAAAAGATAAAAATTAAATACAGTCATTGTACTACAAGTTAATCGTAGCGTAGCGTAGTAGTAGCGTGGGAGCGGACGAGATATAAAAATTTAATGTAACACTTTATACCTGATGCTCTCTGCCTTCAGTGACCAGGATGAACACTTGCCCGCCGCGCTCTCGCCCCGTGCGGCCGCACCTGCGCGGATCCAAACGTATTAAAATAGTACATTCAAAGTCAAAACTTTGAAACGCTGAATTTTCTATTATTCGAAATATCATATATAATTATGAAAAGTTAAAGAACTACTTCTACTACATATTAACTTCTTCATTTATCATCAAATAATTGCTTCTATGACGCCGTGGTTTACCCACTTGCCTTGTAACGTAGATTCTGGGTTTGACCCTCTGGCGTCACGAGTAGTGGAGTCTGCATATTGGTAGTGATTTTCGAACAAGCCTGAGTTTCTATCATAATAGCATTACTGTGTTGCGGCAGCCATACATGTGAGAGGTAGAAGTATTTCGGACAAACACGCTTCCCCATCTACGGTCTTTTATTGTCACTCGACATCATGTGCAATCAACGTCAAGATCACATTTGCTTTGCCCATAATTGATAAAAAAGTATCTTTAGTGCTACTGTATGTAATTATTAAAAAACAACATTGAGGTAATGGAGTCCACGAATGAGCCCAGCTAACCTTACATACCAGGCTCTAATAATTATAACCGATTAAATTGAAGCATACCTCTGCACTAAACGTATGGGGGACCTCGTGGACACGTCGAAGCACAGTATGAGGTCCACGCTGCCGACGTCGAGGCCCTCCTCCGCGACGCAGGTGGCCACGAGCGCGTTGCTGGCACCCGCGCGGAAGCTACGCATCGCGCGCACCTGCTGTCTCTGCGACACCGCCGCACGCCCCTCCTTGCCTGACACGAAACTCATATTTACGTTTTTACATAATCATTCATTTGCACTTCCGGGGTGACTACATAGTTTATTTCAAATAAAATCATTATATTATGGTAAGAAAATAAGTCTGCGCAAATTGCGTTCTTACTTAAAAAGTACAAAGTCCATGGTATGGCTTTACGTAAGGAGCAGGCCACGGCGCACGCCTAACGTCAGGCAATTCAGCGCTCAAAGGGTTAATCTTAAGATCAATCCGAGTCCAGTATTTAAGCCTATAACTTATCAGTAAGTTATTTTCGAGACGTCAATTTTTTTTAAAGAATGTGTTCGTATGAAAGTCTCTCTCACCCGCGGTGCCCTGCCCTACGAACATCTGCGGCTTGATCAGCGGTCGGCACTGCAGCAGCAAGCAGTGCACCAAGTTGACACTCTCACGGTACTCGCAGAACACTACAATCGACAAAACGCACACATACAAAGTAGATAAATAGATATAACTTTATTATACAACAAAAGAAAAATAAGACTTATTGCACTAAAAATACGTTTTTACATTTAGAGTATACAATAGGCAAGCATATCGTTTAAAGCGATCGCATTTAGGCAACATTTGGATGAACAGAAAGAAATAAAGAATGTGTAATGATGGCGGTATAAGTAAAGATATTAAAGGACAATAAAAATATCTCCAATTTAGTTATAATATTGCCGGAACTCACTCACTTGAAGTGAAGGGTTATTTTTACACTTTCTATTATGTAATTTAAGAACATCGCGAGTGAAATTTAAAAAAAGATACTCATTTTATTGAGTTTTCGTCCGCTACTAGTACACGACCCCTTATGATCGGACGGAAATATGTTATTGTTAATTACTGTTAACAGTAAAAAGTACCAAATCCAACGTAATTCGCTTAAATATTGAATTAAAAATAGATATCAGTTACAAGGGATTGTATTAGGACGAAAGATTGTCAATTCTGGAAAGTATTTCCTAATAAGATTGACCATTTTTTATTTCTAAGCTACATATATGATTATAAAGTATTAATTCAAGGTGCACCTATTGTGTTGTTGCTAAAGAAAGAGAAGTCGTAAGACAGTAAAGTGATACCTATGGCTCTCGTGTCTTGTCCCGCTTTTTTCGCTTTTTCGAAGTGTTCCACCATGATCTCCTTCAGTTTATTAAACTTCGGGTGACCAAGGCATAAATTTTTCGGCATCTGTAGAACACAAGCACAAATCGGTTCACTTTTTAATAAACATCTGATATTAACAATAAAACGACTATTAATTACAGTCAGATTTAAAGTCTTAGTGGCGTAGAGTCTAAGCCTATGACATTCATCTTAATATCATAAGTATCTTTTAACATTAAAATCCATGGTTAGAATTCATGGCGACTTTGAGGACAGGGTGGACAGTGATATAACGTTATTCGTAATCGCTATGCTGGCAGCCCTATATTATCAATGTGCAGGAATAATAGCATTGCTATTTTATAGTACTCTTATAAGTAAATGAGTGATACGGTACTCTAGATGAGTGTGTTAAACAATACATTGTCCGACATTATAGAATGAAATAATATGCATTACGGCGATAAGCAATAAAACTATAACTTGCAATAACAGAAACCAAAAGACCATAAATATTCAATAAATTCATTTATGTGTACAAAGTCAATAGTACTCGTAATATTCTCGGAAATTATATCATAAATAATATAATGATGTATATAAATAAATTTCAAAGTAGTCAAAATGTCTGCTTTGTTCAATACTATGTCAGTTATTTTCGTCTAGTTAACGTTACGTGAAATTGTGGTTAAATGGCACTCCATAAAGAATAAATAATAATTTTTCCCCTATATGAATTTAGACAAAACGAAAGTCATGTCTAATGACTTTGTTATCCCCCGCCCGGTAACCATTGAAGACGCAGTAATTGAAGTGGTTAAAGACTATGTCTACCTCGGACAGGTCTTACAACTTGGCCGTGGTGAACTTTAATAACGAGATTGATAGACGTATTCGATTGGGCTTGACAGCATTTGGAAAACTCATCCTTACCTCGCAAATTCCTCGATGCCTGAAGACTAGTCTTCAAGCAGTGCGTCTTCCCTGCGATTACTTATGGAGCGGAAACATGGACTCTGATCGCTGGTCTGGTCTACTGACTTAAAGTCACTCAACGTGCAATGAAAAGAGCTATGCTCGGTATTTCTCTAAGGGACAAGATCCGAAGCGGACAAATTCGACGGAGAAGAAAAGTGATCGATTTAGCTTTTAAAGTCAGCATGTTAAAGTGGCAGTGGGCCCTCTACATCTGCCGGGTCACCGATGGCAGATGGGGGAGTAAAATCTTGGAGTGGAGGCCGCGCATAGGACGGAGTGTAGGCTGACCTCCCGCCAGATGGACTGAGGATTTAGTCAGGACGGCGGGAAGCGGCTGGATGAGGAAAGCAGAAGACCGCATATGGTGGAAGGCATTGGGGGGAGGCCTATGTCCAGCAGTGGACATACAGGATGATAATGATGATGATGATGAAAGTTAGATAGTAATAAATGAATTAGTTACCTCAGGTATACTCCCGTCGGGCAAGACACTCCTGTCCAGTGACAAGGGATTGATGCCTAGGTCGTCCCGCAACCTTTCCAGCAGCGCGGTGAGCCGGTCATCGGATTGAATCCAAGACTTTTCTGGATGCTCATCAAAGAAGTTGAGGAAAACACGAGAGCCATGCTTTATCAATAACTCCAAGCCGTGATACAGAGCTATCAGTATGGTGAAGTCTTTCATTATGTAATTGTGTTGTGGGTGACTAAAATATTAAAATTAAAAAAATATGTATATTAGATTTCAAGCAGAAGGATTACTACAATAGTATGAAATATCGTTAAAATCCAGGAAAAAGATTCGACTCGTATTTCTCAGTGAGTTTATTTTAAAGACGCATTGTTCTAACACCTCAATAGAAAAAAACTAAATTGTATCATGGTAAAATTATGATGATGAAAATTAATAAATTTTAACTTGTTTTTCTTTAGCCAATAAATCATTATCGTCTTCGATATTATGTTACGTCAATATCTTCAAAATATATTATTGTTGATTATGAGTATTATACATCTTTCAATTTTGGCAATTACCACTTGTGTCAGGTTTTTACGAAAACTCTTTGAAGCTACGAACTTCATAGTGACAATCAACTTAATTATTGTCACGAGCATTGCTGTATTCCAGTAGTCATACATATGACAGCCAAATTATTCTGCAAAAAGTTCAGAGAATACCTCATTTTCACTTAATATAGCGTGAAGTTGAGTCGTTACTGTCAATTATGTTTGATACAGAGGTCAATTGATGATAAAAAAAAATTAAAACAATTTTGACAACATTTGAATTAATAAGTACAACAGCGATTATTTGATTTAGTATTCATACCGAGCGCCTCTTTCTTTACTTTGAAATTCCTTATATAGCATCACAATGCGACCCTTTGACAAGTTGCCAAGGTTCTGCGGGAGAATATTGCACTGCTTTAATCTACGCGCGTAGCCGTCGAGTACCTAGAAATAAGTATTTATTATTAAAAGTAAAAATATTATTATGAATATGATCAATAATTTCATTACTAATCTGTACTAATCAATTGACGTGAGTAATACTTATTTTAAAGAGTATTTTACGATATTCTCTTTTCGAAACAAAATACAAACCAGAAAATAAATAAAAAGTACAACTTTCTTTCTTCTTCCCAAACACAGTGAAATAC
>DWQX01000516.1:0-41208 GCA_018245475.1 Pharmacophagus antenor | reverse complement strand
TAATTATATAATAATTAATAAAATAATTGCGACAGTTAATCGACACCATATTTTAAAACCAAACGGATTTGAAGGACGCGTTATTTAAAGAATTTCAAGACTTTACGAGCTAAATACAAAATACTTACAGTCTGTGGAATATTCTAAGCAATATTTCTCGACGGGTCATTTATAAGTTAATGCGATAATTATAAAATAAAAATCACAGTTCACAAATTATGTATGCTATGGTTACAAATTGATAATAATATTGGGCATTCCTATAGACTTGTAAACATTTCATCACACACTTGAAGTCGACTACATTTAATGGTAATCGATGTTATTGTTAACAAATACATGACATAATCTTATCTCGTTGTAAACGAGGACGCTGATATGGGTATCTCACTGAAATAATACCGACCGAATAAAGTCGAGAAATCAGAGAGAGTGTGGTCAATTACAAAAATCGATAAATAAATATTCCCATACAATTCCCGGTGGAAATGCAAATGAAACTAATTACATGTGTTACAGAAATTAATCGAATATGCTATAACATACGCTAAATTGGAAACTCATTTTGATATAACCTGTATTTAAAGGATAAATACATATATAAAAAAATGAACGCTTTAAATATTAATTCAATGCTAACTGGGTTGTTAATTTACGATGGTTCATTTATTGTAGATATATTAATTATACAATAAAATAATAATCTTACTTAATTGAATTTTTATCAGCAGCTGAATGCTCATGAAACTACTTCAGAATCTGACGCGCTGCAAATGTATTTCACCTATATTTCAGTAAAAAAAAAAATCTTTATCAAAAAACCGTCTGTTAGAAGTTAGCTATAATTTTTTTTACGCCTTTTGGCTTCTTAATTTAGTACTGTTGTTAGTTTATAAATGTAGTATCAGGCATGAGTCCACGATATGAAATTATTTACGTCAAACGAGTAAAAACTACAAAAAAAAAGTACAAATGCGAACCGTTTTAACTAATGATCGCTAATGAAACCCATATTCGGTTTAAATAATAAGTATTGTCATTATAATGACAAAATACCAAATGCGACCAAAGCATACCAAACTAAAAACACGTGTGGTAAACCTGAACAAGAAATGTAATGAATGCGAATTAAAACCGAAAACATTTAACGCTTGCTACCTCGTACCAATTACAGTAATCACACGCTGTAAATTTTGGACAATGACAAAAAAGGTATTAACTCGAGTATCCATTTAATAAGAAAAAAACGTATACAACTTTAATTCGAATATATAATATCGTTTCGCAGAGAAATGCAAATAATTGATTTTTCATTTTTGTACCATTTAATAACGGCCGTGCCTGTTACCCGCGGTGTAATAAATGGTGATACTAACAAGTTCACTTCTGAGAACGGACGGACGGGTCTCGTTTTTCATTGCTTTTTTTGGCATCCTCGGTTTTTGGTGGTCACGAATCGTTCCGAAAGATAAATAGTGGAAGTTGACGTTTTATTGTTGCGTCATTGGCCAAATATTTCGTACCGGATTTCACACAATTCGGTACTATTCTTTTTTTCGTACATTAGTTTTTTATATATAAAGTTTCGTTTATAATTTTTCAATCAATTGTTAGAAAAATATAGGTATTATCGCATCGTTTGTGCTTTCGCACGCAATTAGAACCCCTCCTGTCTCATTAGCATTGAATCGAAGGATTAACCCCGAGAACTGTTTGTATTTCACTCTCACTAACAGAAGCCACTATTGCTATCTCCCTCCGACAGGTTAAATTAGGATCTGAAAAGGCTGTGCAATTTAATTCTGCACTCCTATCAAACGGTTAGTAATGAAATTAAATTTGTTTATGGGCGTCATTTTAACTCATAGTTTCTTATTACATCAACCATAATTTCATAACCAAAATAATGAATGAGTGATCTCTGATTATTCGTTGAATCGATAATGATTTTCTAAATTTTTAATTTGTAAAAATATTTGACAGTTATAGATAACTTTTATAATATTACTTGATCAGTAAACGACCTTGGTGACAGTAAACGAGATTGCATTTTGTCAATGGACAAAGATTAACACTCTTGAAAATATTAAAGATTCTTATTTAATTAAATACAAGGCTAATTTTGACTCTCTGTGTATAAAACGTAAAACAAACTGCATAAGGCGATAATAAAGGGAACAATGAGTAAAACAAAATCAAAATATTTCAACGTCCAAATGTCACTTCTCGAAACATTACACAGAAATGTAACTGAAATTTCTTTTGTAGGCTAAGGGCTAGACTTTAGTACAATGGTAATGAATTCTCGCCCGACAAGAGTGGCAATAAAACAGTGGAGTAGTGTTGCCAGCTCTTTGTTCCGGGACTGCCTCGGAGGGGTCCGAAACGAGGCTCATTCGCGCCTACATTGTGTACTTATATGCGAAGCTATTACGGATTCAATTTTACTTAGTAGATATCGTGATCTCATTTTAAAATAGACGAGAATACGAAGTTATGGGTGGTTCAGTTGTAATTATATTTGAAAATAATCTAGATGATAGAATTTACCTTAGTATAAAAAAAGTAAAAAAAAAAACTGGAAAGTTAAACTGCTTAATTTTATTTTATTAGTAATGTGTTATCAATTGATCTCGATTTCACCTGATGTCAAGTGACAATGAGGGCGTAAATGGGGAAGCGCGTTCAGCCAAAAAATTATTAAGATTTTAAAGATATTTCGTTAAGATAATCAAGTTATTCGTTGACAATTTATAAAAAAATAACTTTTGAATTACTTATTTATATAAATCATTTTTATCATTATATAATTATTTATTACTAATAACGACATACATAATAAATAATTAAATGCAGTGATAAAGATTTTGTGTCCTGATAAAAAAATCTTTATGTGTACGGATTTATCGAATTTCAAGTCGATTAAGCGCAAAGAACGTTTCACATATAATATAGCTAACAGTTAGAATTAAAATAACGCGATACAAACTTAATAACAATGTATTTCATTCATACTTTATACAGACGATAAAAAAAATTTCGATACAAAATATTTAATTTTATGTTCGTATCACAGGACGGTCAAGTGCATTAAACTTATGCGACGATATAAAAATGTGCGACAATAAAAGTCTCCCATTAGAACTCGTCCGGGCGAATTTCAATAAACTCAAAGAGGATAATTTACAGTTATTACCTCGGTGACCCCGCAAAACACCCACCGTAGCGCGCCTGGTCAACTCGCCGTCACAAAAAAGTACTAAAAGAAGCACCAAAATCTGGTATGACGAGAAAAACTACAACGCGTCTCGCGTTTAAATTTCAACCCTTAGCCTTTAAGATTAAAGTTTCAACTCGAACAGCAGTTGCAAGGGAAGTCACAAGGCTATGACATAAAAGGAGCTTTATTTCAGAAGCGAGAAAGCACAAAGTGAAGTATGTAAATTACTCATCCCTATTGTTATCGAATTTTAAACTTTAATGAACACAAGTTTAAAGTTAATATTGAGAAAATAGTAACGTTTGATTTTTTTTAAGAACTATCTCGTTTGGCGTACCTACCTGCGCAGGCGCAGACGATGCCCGTATTTATGGCGCCTAACCTGTGCACCGTACGGGGACCACGTGGTACATCGGCGCGGTGCTTGTTAGGGTAACCGTTGGTCATTAGTAGAATTTACAAGCTAACTAAACGACTACTGCATACTGCATACTCTATTTTATACAAACAGGTAAAATGAACGTTCGTTTGTAATATGAAAATAATTTAATTTTACTAAATTTACATTTACTTAGGAAAAATAATTTAACATTTTTGTCTCTCTGTCTCTTTCGGATAATCAAACTTGGACTTTCACTGGTTGATAGCTGATTTCATAAGGATTAAATGTTTTTTAGGGTTCACGATTAAATCATCACTTTTATTGGCAAGTATTTATATACGTGTAATACATCTGTAGAAGTCGTAAATAATTCTGTTCAAACTTAATTGTTTGTTATATTAACTTAATTAATATTCACCGATATACTTGTTGACAATTGATATGGTAAGTCCGTCTAATAAAATAATAGTGTTCGTAAAACGGTGAATACTTCGAGCGGCTTTTATTACAAATTCGTAAAGTAAATTTAAATTGAAAACTTAAAGAGCGATATTCAAGTTCCCAAAATTAAATGAACGATTATTTTATATAAGAGTATTCCGAGAAAGCAACTATTGCTATCTCTGTCCTGATTAAGACTTTATGTAAAGCTGAGCTCTTACTGTAAGTCTATAATAAAAAAAATAAAAATAAATACGTGCTCATTTGTTACGCTTTTCCTTATTTAAAACATTATATAAATTGTATGACGCATTTGTAACTCACGTTGTCCATTGTCGCATGTCCGTGACGTATTGTCTCACAAAAAAGGCTCAGAGCGAACGAGCGTAGTTTGCGAGATGATTTACAACGCCGGCCCGGGTCACCGACGCCCGGGGCATTCGGGCAAATTATTTTCTTAATTAACTGTTATGCTGCGTCCGATGATGCCTCACGTCGGAGTGATCAGTTTGCACTCGCCGCGTTTTTAATTGTATTTATTTTATGTTAAATACAATTAAAAATTTATTTATTTTCACTCATACAATGCACTGGCAGGAAGTCTACTTGATGACAAATTATAGGCCTGCCCAACAACAATGAGGTGCTCATTGGCCTAGAGACGTGCAATGTGTCGATACCTTAGTAATTTTTGTTCGCCTCCGCGTAGGTTTTACTCGATACCGAGGCCATATAACTAGGAGGTAATGGTTGGTGATAGAAGTCTTTCCATCCCCCTGGTCTTTAACACCCGCGCAATGCCATTTTCCGCAACCCAGCGTTGTTATGTTCCGCCAGTCATTCCTATAAGAGATACTCTGGAGTAAACAGAGTGAACTCGACTCACTATCAACGATCTCAATATTAATTCTGTTAATATTTACAGTTTTAGCAGTTATAAACCAGGCAAACTTTCGCGACCAAGCTACTTAACTAGCTGTAACAGAATATGTTATTTTTATCGTTGTTTGTATCGATTATTGTATATAATTTTTGGTCGCAACAATGAAACTTCTGTTCATAATTGAAATCTGTGTCCCATACAGACTGGCCCTTACCTAAGTACGTCGTAGTGTTATGGTGTGAGGTTAAAGCATACCCGATTTGATTGCGTCAAAGCATTCAGTAATTAGATTGTATAATTCAAGCTAGTACACATGGGCCAGAATGTCTGTAATTAATTTCCGATTACGCCAGTCTGTATTTGTCTTCGCATCAATATTGGTGTTATGCTCATTGGTAATAAAAAAGTATTAACAATATCCTCCACGGTCAGAGTTGAATATTATGTAAAATCTCCAAGAAAAATTGTTTAAAATAATAAATATACTTTAGCAAAAAATAGGATTTAGTGCTTGTTTAATAAATAATTACCAGAAAAGATAGGTTAGTAAACAGAAATAGAAATAGCGTAAAATATATTGAAACCTGTAAATTAAGATACAATATAAGCCATTATGTCCTATCTAGGTTTGTTAACAATATTTACTTCTTTACAAATTTTTACCTAGTTCAAAAATTATAATTGGAAAAAAAAATAAAGAAAAATTTGAAAATGGTAAACATAAGCACAGGAAATTGTCAGAAATGGTGGTATAATAATAGAGAAGATTTTATCTTTTGTCTTGAAGGATCTTCTTCAGGTGGCGAATTCATTGTACAACGTTTTAACCACAAAGGACACCGGATGGGTTCGCCGTATTTTGTTTACCTTCGTAAGGCTCGATAACAAAAAATGAGTAAAGCTGATGTGCAGATAACGCAGTTTGGGGACATTATAGATAAAAGATATAAAAGACATGGCACATCTTAAGTACTGAATCATTTTAAAGAAAGTACAATTCCCTTAAAGATTATAGTTTACCTCTTCGAATATGAGAATAATGCTTTACAACACTTCGTAAATGTATTATAATGCATTTTAATGCTTTGGATACTGATAAATAAGGTCTATTTTTTTAAGATATTTTAAGTTAGTGCTAACCACAATCTTTCCTGGTGTGCTTTTAGGTGTAAAATATATTGCCTCTGTGGCGAAGAGATTTACCGCTTGGCTTGTAACAAGGAAATTTCGGGTTCAATTCCCGAGTCAGAGAAGTGGGCTTGATAGTAAAAGGGTTTTTTCGAACCCTCCAAGCTAATTAATATCCTCAACGTCAATCTGGCACTATAACAACAACTGTATTCCGGCAGTCATACATTTGAGAGTCAGAAGTAATCTGGCCGAACACGTTTCTTCGGCCTCATTGTCACTTAATGTTAGATAATATTGAGGTGGATTGCTAACCATTGACCGATAAATAAAAACATAAAAGTATCCGACGTTTTAAAGAAAATGAAAATTATTTGTTTTTTTCCTTATTTAAAAAATTGTCTTCTTATTTAAAAAATTGTCTCTCGCTTAACTTTACGGTTCGACAAAAAATCCGAAGTGCCCAAATATTATGCTTCGAGAAGATAACGGCGACATGCGCGGGTGTATCGCAGATAAGAAATATTGCCCCAAGATTTCGACCCGGTAAAAACATGTCCTTTTTAATCCTCGACTTCAGATAATGGCTAGGACGAAAGCGAAGTAAAAAAGAAACGAGTTCCTTTAGCAAATAAATTGTTTTCCGTATATTAAAATTGATTTTTTATAATAAAATTGTACCGTATTGTATTTTTAGAATATGGTTTTTATATCTTTATATGTGTAAAATGGATTGGATACTAGCAATTGTTATCTAATTTTCTATATGGTTAATGAAACAAAGCAACTGCGCCACTTCGCACATAGCGAGATTTATTTTAAATACCTCTATATCTTGTCAGTCGGGTTAAAATTGAGTTTCATAAAATGAAAATAAAAAAGTTGATATATAGCCCCTCGTGTGTTCACCAATTGGTTACAAGTGGGCGTTTAAGTAATTTCACCGACAGTTTTTTAGCGTCGAGTTACTTGGATGAAGGACGAATGGAAAGGTCGTGAAACTAAATGAGTTTATGTGATTTGTCAAGTGCAGAGATCTGCAATAAGGAAATTGTGTTCATCGAACTTTCAATAACGAATAGATAAATACAAAAAAGTTTTGTTTCATCTCAGATTTCAACAAATACGATATCTTGTGGCCTTCCCCGGAAACCGTCAATTACCCGGAAGCATTATTATGTTTTAGCGTTGTAAAACGCTCAAATCTGTAATTCTCACAAATTTTCTCAACAATCATTTACCAAGACGGGTAATAGCCCCATAGCTGATGCGGGATTCATAATATCAGTAGAATTAAGAGCTTACCAGGATTTTGTACTCGCAAATTTTTCGTAGTACGAAACATTGCAATTGATTTTGTTATTGACAATAAGCTAACACCGACCTCAATTTCTCAAGATGTAAAGAGACAATGAAGATGAAGATGAAGAAACATATTACGCAGAATATTGTAGCAATATATAAATACCAAAACACAGATATCCTTTTATGGCAGCAGATTGACGTTGAAGGTGCTGAGAGGTTTCGAAAAATCCCTACCTCTCCGAATTCACAATCGAAATTCGTAATCTAGACTTAGCGGCTACTTAATAAAATGAAATCAAAATGTACATAAATGTATAATTAATTTTAAAGTCACATCGATAGTGCAATACAATAATAATAAATTATATTAATTCATTTCAAGGAAACGTCCTTCATAAAGGGATACCTGTAAAGCACTACCAAAACATGCCAACAATAGGTCGCAGCAAAACAAATAAAACCAAACCCCGAATGTACCTATATAGCTGAATAAAAAAAGAAAGAGCTTGGTTCGTTAGGGCGCATGACTGGCAATTGGATAACATCACGTCAGTGAGGCGGGCCGAGAGAGCAGAGTCGCCGAGTAGATACGGCATAATTATATTATATTGACCTTGATAGAGTGTAATTCCATAATATTTCCCTTATTAATCCTGTAATAATCTACCTTGTCAGGAATTTATATTATTAATTTTTATTATAACACAACTAATTGGTAATTCATAATTTAAAAAATGTACACACCTTCCTTTTGTATTTTCTGTAAGTGCATGATGGACCGCAACCGTAACTCCACAATGTTGCTATTCTTTTTATAAATGTTACCCGTAGAAGATGGCTAGGCAAACGCTGTATTTAAAAAAAATATAAATTGTTTAAGTAATCGGTATTATAGTAATATTGAATAATTACAATCTGTTAATTATTAGTATTTAAAAGTTTTATCTATCTCATGCACATGATAACGTATATAAGGCAAACAAGTATAAATAAAACAGGTTGATTACCAGTGAAAGATCTTACACAGACAAAAATTCGTTGTTAATGTCCGTTTACGGCTTTAAATTGCAGTCTGCAAACAACACCCTCATTCCTACTTGAAGAGTTCTGTAGCTAATGGAATTACCGTATTAATGAATGACGCGTGCCAAGGTGCTCAGTGCTATCGCGAGACTTGTAATTGGTAATTGTAAAAGGACACCATAACTTTTAAGACTATACAAAATAAGTCTAATTTCAGAGTTAACATAGATAATAAAAATACTATCCGGTGTTACGAAGTGCGATAAATGACAGTATCTAGAAACATACTAACGTTATTATCCACATGAAAAATACAAATATCGGTGTATTTATGCTGAGTTAGCGAATTTAGTTTCACCACGACGGTTATAAAGGACACCAGTGTTTGCTTCATTCTTCTTAATGTAAACAGCAAACGATTGGAATAGCCTGCCGATGTCAGGGTTACCGTCCAGATATGATGTGAGGATTTTCAATAGAAGAGTGGGTTCCTAGACCAGTGCGATTTAATATCATAGACCAATAACAATAACCTAACATCAGTTAGGATAGTGGTCAGGCACTAGTCTGTATGACATAAAAAAACAAATGAATCATACGGTTATTTTTTGAAGCGTAAAACAACTAATTCGATTCACAATTAAGATAATAATATATATTTCAGAACAGATATAAAAATAAAACGTAAACACGAGGCCGAGGAAAAACTATGTAGAACCTACTAAAAAGTTCCTCACGCGTCACGATAGGGAAGCAGGTAGAGGCGTAAGTACGATCAGCAAACACGAGGAATTCTTCGGCGGGGTGAAGGGTACGGTCAACAGCGCTATTTGCTCACGCTACCGGTGTTGGCCACACGCGTTCGCTCCGTCGCTCGCGACGCGCACCGGGCAAACAACCCATTCTCTACCCGCGTTTTTTGGGTTACGGTCAGCAAACAATCGGATCCTTTTACGTAAAATGTTGTCACAAAACCACCACTAGCATGAATTTTATGAATGCCACAATACTTTTTTTAATTGCAATTGTAGCCAACACTTGTTCTCAATTTTACAAGATAATAAATGATAATGGGGCAATAGATGGTGAAGCTTGCTCACTCAGAATATTTCGACTAACACGTAAATCACGCGATTATCACGCAAAGCAAGGACATTATTGCTCCAGGTTGACATTGATGTTGGTAGCTAGTCAAGCGGGTTCATTAATAAATCTCCGTCATTCAAACTCGTGAAATCTGGGAATTGAACTTAATACCTTCGTATTACGAGGCAAGCAGTAAACCACTGCGCCACAAAAGCAATTAATAATGCCCTTAGAAATATACCTTTGATTTTTTTACATTGTTTAATATGATAATTAACCGTTAAAATTTTGTATATGAATATGGTGATTATCTATAATTTTACCCATTCGAGACCGTTTCGTGATTCTTATAATTATTGCATATCGTGTGTGCAACCCTTCTTGAATATCTTAAAAATAAAATTAAAAAGCACGTGTAATCACAATGGGACACTTTCCGTTCCGACGGTGAGTGTGGGCATCTATCCGAGGGCGTCGTGCGCATCGCGCGCGGCTTTTTATTCCCGCTGTTAACGTTCGCCTTGTTAGTCGGTTGCTCTGTACATCGCTAAAGGCTCGTTAGCACGGACCTCACTTTTCGTGTGTGGTTCGAATTTAACGCATTACTTTTAATATAGTAAATATCATTTCATCTGTATTTATATGACTACGATTTATAAAGTATATAGGAAAACGTCAGAATAAACTGATTTAAAACTTCTGCCCGTGTAAATCGTATTTTAAAATAAGCAACAAAATATATTAGGTGCATTTTCTTAACGCTTGATCCTTATGCCGTCGAGCGAGTAGTAAATTAGCTCTTGAAACTTACGCTTGAAGTTAGTGCAGCATTTTTATATACCAACATGTTTTTTTTATTGCACGACCCATTAAAATGTTAACAACTTTGCTAGTATAAAAAACAGCCCTAAAATATTTAAACAAAATCTATTGGATACTTCTTAATTATGCGGGTGGTCCAAAATGTAGCGACAGAACAAGTCAACCAGTTGTAAAGTATTTAAAAACGGCCGTCAACACTAAATTGTATATAAAATATGACCACTATTCAAGAATTAAGCTAGACTCGAATTAGTAACCCAGTACAAACTATAATAATGTTTGATAACGGACTTTAACACGTTTAGTCAAGGCACAAATTACTTCGGTACGTAGCGATTAGTTTACATACAGAAGATAATTGTTGCAATTTCATCCCTATGAGTTATAGTTAGAGTTCCATTTAGATTAGTTTATGCTTTGAACGACAAATTACAAACATTGCCGATGTAGTTTATGTGACTGCTCTTTGACTTGAAGTATCGGATTCAAATCTCGAGTTCAATAGTTTACTTCCAGTAACTTGTCGTGGAACATATTAAGTAAAAGTGTTTTGAATAGGTATTGAAATAAAACTAGATTAAATACTTAAAACAAATAAATGTATTATTTTTCGCATAAAACTTGTTTTGTAATAAAAATCCTATTTAATTAATATTTATGCTTTTTTTAAATGATAATTTACGTGAACCTGTTTACTGAAAAATTAACGTACAACAAACTAAATGACGGATAATAAAAATGTGAGTAACGAACATTGGTCTTCGTTTTGAATCAGTTTAGTCTGACCGAAAAAGATTTGGCAAACGATTTGACGAGCGGCAATTTACAAAGCCAAACCAAAATATAATAATAAAATTTCTTTATTGTAACATCGATTCCGCCTGGCTAGCTTTTCCATTTGCATGGAAATGCGATGTCTCGTAGGAAAATACCTAGGAGAGCTAGAATTTTCGACGCGTCTTTGATTTCATTGTTATTTAATACCAGATGAAATTAAGTTCAAATCTTTACCAAAAACTTATACATTTTAAAAAAAAAATATTTTTTTTATTAGTCAGACAAATGTAAAAATAATTTAACCACATTTTAAATTTATTTCGACAAAAAGTTCCGATCTAATCAAAGGTGAAGCATGTAAAACGTTTTAGTTGCGTTCAATACTACAAATTTATTCAACAGCTACAATAACATGTCAATACGAGACACTAAATATGGAAAATAATGTAAATTATAATCACAAAAACCACCCCACTTAAAAGCTGACCCTCGTATATGTGGCAACACCCCGGCTATTATTACTAAAGTATTATCCTTAACTGGCAACACTAATCGCTCATTAACGAGTTCCGGCCTCGCGCCGAATGGGGTTACCCACTTGTATTATAATCTCCACTAATACTAAATCTTTGTGGGAATAATTAGTTTTTTGACGGACCACTTATTGCTTTGTATAATGGAAGCAGTAAAACGTTTTGATTGAAGGAAAAAGAACTACCTAGACATAATGCTGTGATTAAATAGATGAAATTACACAGATGCGCATTGGATAATGAAAAAGAAAAATACGAATAAACTGATAATAATTAAAATATTATTTAATTTACGTATTTGAACCTACAACGTAATTCCTCATATACGTTGAAGTTTTCGTGTAAACATTAAACGATACTTCAGACAATGCTGATTCTTAGGGTGCGAAGATAGAACAAGAATTTTAATTGGAATTAACATTAACGAAAGAAATAAATCATTGTCTCCTTTAGAAATTTAAAAAAACACAACTTAAAAACTCACTGAATTTGTATGATAAATTGAAAAAAAAAAATTATACCTATAATAATGCATTTACGTAAAACTGAATTATATTTGTTTTTAAGGAATACTTAATAATTTTTTTATGTAAAGTGGTATACTTTATCAATCTATCTTGTATAGTTGATTGTCTAAAATGTGAGGTTAATTACTGTTATTCACAAATATTAAACGTGCTAAGCAGAGACGATCAATGCGAATTTAATTCAAAATAGATAAGTATTTTAAAAATAATGAATAATAATTAAAATTACCATAAGATATGCATGAAAACAATAGCAGACTGTATTAAACATATAAACGAAACAAATAATAAAGCATCTGCAATAAGCACGCAGAAATCTAAGTTCCGAACGACGAAACGTAACAAAACACCGACCATTAATGTACGAAATCCGGTTGAAACAATTAAAAATCGAACCCGCGTACCATTCCTGAATGAATACGAGCGGACTTATCGAATAGTGATGTACTGACCAGCTTGTAATATTTTTTTAAGAATATCAGTCTCCGGTACTTTGACCATAGTAAAGTATTCTTAGTCCTTGTTTTGGTAACGAGAGAGAATCTTCAGTGACCGCACACGATGCATAAGGTGGGTACCCGATACGTCTCCCGGTACTCCACTGCACTACGCTTAAATACGGACCAAGGACAGTGTCGGTACTACCATATTCAAATCTGAAAACTCGGCATACCCGACTAAGATTTAGTGCACTAAAATTAACAAATAATCGCAACAAACTCTATACACGACTAACCCGTCCCTTTTTAGGGATTAAGGATTCTTGGTCCTCGTTAATTCTGGAAGAATAGTGTTATGATTCTGATAATGTTAAGATCGATATGTTAATTAATTCAAGGTTTAGTTTGTTAACTATGTCAATTATTAAAGATGTTCAACATTTTCGTTGCGCATTTGACTATTGTCGTTCTATATACTTCACGCTTTATTTTATATGAAATCAAATATTTACATAAAAGTCTACATGTTTAACATATTTATAAATAGTAAAAATATTTAAAAAAAAATTAAAATTTTAATTCGATCATGGATTGATTTTTCAATTCTTTAAAAATAAAAGTAGTCGTACTGGCTTTGGTAAGTGTGGTCGATACAACATTTCGAGGCAATTGATTTAGTGTGAATTGTAATGTTGTCGATCGACGAGCAAGTAAGGAATATGGGTAATCTACTTGAGTGGTTTCATTTCATCACAATAGAAACCGGACAATTACGATGGGGATCTATGATAAAATCGTCCTTTTTACCATCTGCCATCATTTAACATCTGGGAATAGACGCAATAGTTAGTTAAAAATTATTCGATAACTTTTGTAAACTAATTGTGTCTGTATAAATTCGTCGAGTCGATATTAAGGGTAATTATGCACATCACTAGAGTGCTGGAAGAACTGTGATTCTCGGGTTGTAATTAGTAATATTATTTAATGGAACGACTGTTTTTACAACTAAAACGATAGAGGTGAAAACTGGTTCCGATTCCCTTTATGCTTATTTCGTATTACTATACTTAGTTGGTAATTTTATAATTTATATTGCTACGGCTTTTCAGACTTCTTCAAAATAAAATGCTGTATGGCTATGATTGTTAAGAAACTTTATTCTTACCACGGATAAGTAATACTTGTGCAAGGCCGTAGAAACAATAAGTCATAAAAGTTTTTCACAGCAGAGTCGTAATGAGTTTCCGAATACACCCGCACTCTACCGACCTAATGGAGCTGACCGAGGTCGAATTGTAGTGAAATAAGAAAAAACTATTATTTAAAAGCTATGGCAGTCCGCCGTAAAATTAAAAAGACAAATTATTGGACGTCTTCGTGGAAGTCAGCCTTTGTTATCTCTCGAGTGTTTTTCAAGAGCTCTGTCTGTCTTGTATCTTCCTTTTGCATGTGATACGTGTATCGCGTCGTCCCCTTCATTCTAGTTAACGGGAAGGGCTTTCTAGCAGGGCGTAACTCGTACTTCCATCGTTACGTAATTCTGACACTTTCAACTTTCAAAACAAGGTCTGTTATTGTATCTACAGAGAGCTGTAAAGTAACATACGTACGAATCCTTTAAAGGGCGTAACAGTTGGGCGTCGGATAGCGTTATATCGATTTATGACATACGGAATAAGCGTTAATTTCGTTTAATTGACGACTGCTCGATACCTCGTTCGTTTCGACACGGTTCGATTTTTTCGTTGGGCTTTATTACCTCGCAACTCGAACGATTTTAGTATAAACCGTTAAGGCGATAAGGCTGATTATCGCTTGAATGCATGATTGATTCAGAAGTGCATTAACATAATGATCACGGGCCGTGTTTGACGGAGCAGGTGTTGTGTGTATCGGTTTATTCTCGGTTTTTACGATAAAATCTCGTTATATTACAAAAGCGAAACATCTCGTGAGTTTATGAGATTACGCACGAGACTGAATATATTTATTCCGTTTAATTAGAGTGCACACATTCCGTGACAAATTATCGATGGATATGGGAGCCGTGGAATTTTGTTTTTTAAGTAGGAAGCGCTCATGAATAACATTTTTATTAGACGGTTGTACATCAAGTTTTAACTTTACTGATAAAATAAATTGCGTAGCCTTTTTTATTTTTGTGTACTTAAATTGTTTATTTTTTACTTCATTGACATGTTAAGTGGTAAAAAATGCACTACGAGAGCTTTTAAGCTTTTAACATTTCGTACATAAGTATTTAACAAATATTAAAAATACTTCGTTGCTAACTTCTAATTCTGTTGGAAAAATTGGAAATAACTATAATAGATGGTACCCACGTTGCTGCATCTTTTGGTGTAATATTTAAAATCGCGACTTTATAACCATGAAAATTATCAAAGCTTTACAAATTGCTGAGGATATCCTAACTTTTTATAAATTGCTTGTATGACGTTCGCAAAGAAATGTAATTTATACCATAAATAGAAATAATTCGTTGCAACAGTTTCTTGCCTGTCCGATATTTTTAAATCATGAAACATAAACAAAATCTTGCTTATACTTTCGTAAGCATAAAATATTTAATACTAGGTAATGTTTACGATGTGCAAGTGTTGAAGCAATTTTATAAACCATTAGCTTACTAGGCGGGCATTAGCTTATTTCTTTATAGATAATGTTAATGGATTTGTTAATAACTATAATGAGTATTAACAATGGCCTATGAGCAGAATTAACAAGAATGTAACACAAGAAACTTAAAAATGTTGCATTTGAAGGTATGCGTAAAAAATAATTCGTTTTATTAAATGTGCTGTTTAAATTGTTATCCCACACAATAAAGGCACTATATTCTAAAATTACTTAATAATTATTTAATCTTTCGTCCAGCGTACCAAGCAAGCAACCAACCATTGGTTCAGTATACCAACATAGACTACAGTCATGTTTAATTATTTTTTTTCAATATTAATAAACAATTTTTTATATTATCCGACAAGTTTTGTTGACATAAAGACAGATTAATTAATTCAATTGAAGATGTATTATTTAAACTATACTTAATAGTTCACTTAAGAGCTCTGTTATGAAGAGTTGCTAACGTTAATAATTAAAAAAAAATGATCGATGGAGAGCGTGAGTTATAATAATATAAAACACATTGCACTCTTTAAAGTTGGTGGGTCGAACTGTAGTTACGTTGCTTCACCGAAATATGTTCAAATGCTTGCATCTTACATAAACAAATGAGCTGAATCAATCTCCGTTGGGACGGCTTTCATCGAGGCGACTCCACGGCCGAGCTGGGCGCGTGACCTCTGAGATTTGTTACTCTACGCTGATGTTTTAATAAGTACTCTGATTGTCAATATATCTCGAACTATTGTAAAAATTGTTGAATCTAATGCTTTGTGTTAGTCTATTGGTTGATCGTAAAACACGCGATCGGTTGGTCATAAGTTGAATCCCGTTCGCAATAATGATTTATAATAAATCAAACATTATTATGTAAAATTGAAAGATTAATAAAGGTAAAACAAAAATCTACAGAGTGAAGCTTGCTTTCTTTGCAAGAAAACACATACCTATATAAGAAGTACATAGATTTAATGAAATCTTTTTGTTAGTTTTTAACCAGTTAAGTGTTTCATGTACATCCCATGCCAATTTAAATCTCTATTCCGAAACTGTTGAGAGTGTTCAGGGTGTAAAATAAAAAACATTACCATCGTCATGTATGTACATATTGCTCATGTTACGTAAATTTTAAAACAAGATCCTTTACTTTTTGTTTAGCGAGGAAACTTGTTATTGCTTGCTTTTGATTCTGTACTCTAATATATTTTTAAACTAAATTCCACCGATAACAAGTTAACAGTTTGCACTCGAGAGCTTATTTTCGCGCGAACATGTCTTCGAGTTGAGACATATAAATCCGCTTTTACTGATATTCAACGCTACCTTTTCATTTCTTCTACATTTTCATTATGTACAGAAGTTGTCGTATAAAATGTTTATATTTTAACACTGCACACGATAGGTGAGTCTTTAGTTGATCAATACTCAGAATTCGAATTGCGGGGTTAGATCGCGTGATGAGTGAGAGTCGCTCCTCGAGTGCAAAGGGTTAACATATCTTTATAGAAACTGTGAGCCATAGCTAGTAACTAATTCCAGGCTATACTTATTCTGAAAATCACAAAACGACAGCATCGATGTGCACTTACATTGTTGTAAAAGTCTCAAAAAAAAGGTTACGTACTCTCAAAAAGTACAACCTACATGTAAATACAAAAATTAAAGACCTGTTCATTAAATCTAAAATAATGAGCGTTGTAGAAAAAAAGACACGTTCCCAATAGTGTGTCGGCCACAAAGGAGTCACTTGTACACTATCGCGGTTAAAATTGATAATTTATATTTGACCCTGTTCATATTTTAACAATGCGTTCAATGTTCTCACTTTTAACTTTTTAGATGAGCAGAACTTAAATTGACGGACGTTATGGTACTGGTTACCCGAGATAGAATTTTAGTGTGCGAATGGAATTATTATATTCTTATCGCTGGGTATGTATGAATGAAAGGTGAAATTGATGAATAAATAACATTCATTATACACTTACAAAAACATGCATGTAAGAAAAAAAAAATAAGAAAAGGTCGATCGCAATTATTATCAGATTATGTTATGCTAGAACTTTAAGCTAAACAAATTTGTTTGCGTCATAAACATCGGATTACGTCTGCAATAACATACTATCGCTTTACTAGTGCCAATTTAGCATAACATGAACCTTTCCATAAAATTTAAAGTACATCAAGTTTCTTCATTGTATAGAAAGATTAAGGATCTTTATTTGTATAAATATAATAGTAAAAGTTTGTCATCATTGTTTCATTTTGTGTAGATTACAATGTAACATCGCCTTTATTGTTTATAAATATAGAAAGTATTTCCGCTTACTCTGTCAAGTAATTGTTAAATGTTAAAACTGAAAGAATTTTCAAAGTGATTTATTTTTTAACAGTTAATAATATTTTGCAGATCTAATTCTCAGTTGGTCGGATTTTCATTAAGCGTAGTTTGAAAGCTAAATAATAAAAAAAAATATTCAGTTTTTCTTTTTTATTTAAAAATTATCGCAAAGGTGAGAAGGGCTAAACACAGACTAATTTACTTTAGACTGTAGTATAAATACATCAATGTAACTGTTACGATATAATGTTAATAATTAACTTCATTTAGTTAATTTTTTTTTATAATTCCACGTTCTAAGTGAGATGGACTGCTATGAATTTACAAACTAGCATGGGAGCGACAACAGCTACTTACGATCACTTTACCTTTAATATAAATTCGGTATAATAACAAAACGATAGCATCAAAAATTATAAAGGATAGTTTTAAGGATACAATTATCATCTACTCAATTTGTAAATGTAAATTCATTTACAAATACCTAAATCAAACCAACACCAACACGTGCCGCAATACACGTGAATATATAACATGAAGGCGCGTTTCATAAAAGAAATCATACATCCAAAACAACATACTTATGATTTAAATAAGAACATAGAAGATGTTGCCCAGTATAAACGGACCTTCGCAACATTATCGAATGACCTCCATGAATACCACAAGTGGGGGGTCCACACAACTGGCTCGGTATTCGGTTCCCCGGCCGAATGATACTACAAACAAACAAAAGAGGAGAGATAACATTTGTTCGAGAATATGAGTCAACGTGCTCGTTTGTTTGCTTGCACGAGGCACGGTCTTGAATCTAAAACATTTGAGGCGTGTTTGATGATTTAAGTTTTGACTTGGGGATTAGTTGCGTATAATAATTTATATTTAAAAGATGATTGTAGATGTGATAACATTTTAAAACAAATGCAACTTGATATCATCCGCATACATTAAAGCATCTTTGAAGTCAACGGTTTTTTTTTAATTTTTAATTAAGATGAGATTATAAGAATATATTTCTATAGTCTCGAACAATAGAACGTTAGCGTATAACTTAAATATACTTCTATATAAGTCGCCGACATATTAAAAAGTACACGTCAAAATTAAAAACCAACCTTAACCCTCGTCAGTTAATTAAAGCAATGAGTCAAATGGACAATAAATATGGCACAGATAAAAATGTTTAAAAATGCAACGTAATAACACAACTCTTTGTATACAATGCAGTAAGGCTAGTAAATATTAACAAATACACCCTGACCATTGCAACATGGTAAATTTACAGCTTACGCGAGAGTAGACAGTTACTTATTTACCAACGATATCTCTGGCATCAGTGATTACACGCCGTAGCTTAAAACTACCCGCCCTAAAGCTTTCGTGATTACAGAATTTAAATATTTAAAGAATTCCTATAGTGTTAAGTAATAAACACTATAGTTTAGATAAAAGTTGCGTTAGACTTGAATTCCTTTTATCTAGTTTAATATACATAGTTTTTTTTTAATTTCAATTCTGATTTTGAAATTAAACGTTAGTTGGTATAGTCATAATTAATATTGTCTCTGACGACAAGGTTTAATAGTGCTAGGTAGGTACGAGACACGTTTTTTTCGAACGCTTAATGATTTTGACTGTTATAACTTTCAGCTATACATTTTAGTTTTACAATTACTTTTTTTTTACAGCCGTTAGTTCGCAAACTTTAATCAATTATTTACTTAAAAAATGTATGTACATTTAGATTTAACAAACGCTGTCAAGTATACAATGTTTTTAAGATATAAATTCGTACAATATACAGTTATCGAGTTCTAAAAAAACCCCCAACCACGTTTTCACGATGGCATCCGCCGCGTATGGGGCAGGGCAATTAAACGTCCCGAAATAGCCGTAGTACGGGTAATTGACGAGCTGGAGCGATTTATGTGAGGCGTGAACCAACTGGCACCGGCTAACGCTGCCTCCGCGCAAACTCTTCCACTTTCACTATTTTCTGTATACGTTCATTAATACAATAAACACAATAAATACATTTTAATTAATTTTAAATACCACAGTTAGGAGCACAACAAAGATAAATTTGTTTACGGTAATTTTTTCATAGTCTTCTTTTCGAGATCATAGTAATTTGTTACATTAATTAATCCTCATATTATTTTAATATAAAGCAAGTTTACTACAAAAATAAAAAAAAAATATCTGAAAATCCGAACAGATCTAAGTGTAGTGAATTTTTAATGAATGTTGTTGTGTCAAAATGACTCATCCCCTAAGCCCAATGTTAAAATAAAACTTTTCGTACGTTTCAACCAATGACATTATCATATTTATTCCACCACGTATGGCGTAAAATATGAAAATGTCAATAGTCGAACAAATATAGAGTATAAGGTAAGTAAGTCAACACGATCGTGACGTGTACTCTTATCATATTTACAAAGAATAAAGGAAAAACATGAAATTTTAATTCAATGCGTTTAATGTTAGTAGGCGTAGAAACCAATAATATATTCAACAATATTAATTAAAAATAAATATGTTAAAATCCATAAAAAGTTCGAATTTAATTTTTAAAAGACGTAATAAGAAATTAAATTAATATTTTTTGATTTATATTTGATATTAACCACACCGAGCAGTACTTGACAGGTATGTTCATAAATTATTTCAACGTTTAAGTAACATACATCGGTAGTATATTCGAGAGGCACTCTATAAAATTCCCGAATTTATTTTCAACGGTCACATTAAACAGTGCATAAACGTTAAAACTTTAGAATGTAATTAACGGATAAACGAAGTTAAAATTTCGCCGTGAACTCGATAAACAAGCGCTGTCGATAAAATCGTAGAAAACAAAATAGATGAGCTCGGTACATCGATTTTGTTATAAAATCGATTATCCCAGAGTAATCGAGACTATATACGATCCTGTAAAAAGCGTTCGCTCGTTGTGTAAACAAACAGTTTGAAAACAAAGTTTTACTGTTCATCGGTCGAGTTAATGATTAACTGGTAACTGCGGTTGAAAACAAATGTACAGCAACTATACACTCAAGTTACATTTCGTTGCTAGTTAGATACATTGTTAATAGCACAATATTACGAAGAGGACATCCACATTCCGTTTTAAGGATGGACTCAAATAAATTTTACAGTTTATTACATAATGGCTCAATAAACTGCTTAAACAGAAGAAATTCCAAAATAGATGCCTGATAATTGCGTATCAAGGTATAACAGGCAAATAACAAATTCATTAAGTCGCCGTGGTCAAAAATTATAAACATTTTTAAAGTTATTCTACAAAGGCGATACATAGTTAAGTCGAGATGAACAAGACTGTAACCTGATAATTAGTGGTACGTCGACTTATCAACAATTAGACGTTATTAAAAAAAAATACTACTACGGTCGTTTCAAAGCAGTGCTATGTGGGTTTATCAAACCACCTTCCTAATACAAATTTCACAAGCTAGGCCAGTAATTTCACTAAACAATCCTTTACTATTAAAAAAGAAGATAATTTAAAAAAAAATCTCCTTGTAGTAATAGATATGACGTGTATTTCATTTAATTGCAAAATATAAAAAAAGTTTTAAGACGTTTTAATGCTGTTTAAATTATTAAAGTTTTTTTGCCAAAAACTTCATTAGCCTCGCGGTTAACAACTCGTGACGGTTGAGATTATATGTTACTTTTAATTATACAATTAAGATCTAAATAAATAAAGCGATTGCTATACACCGTGACAGAGGTTTTTATGTTTATAAAAAGTACTTCTTAACAATGGTCCGATTTAAATAGAAAGGATTTTATAACGAATATAATTTGTGTTCTTTGTAACTTCTATCATCAATATTTCAAGACTGTCAGACTTTGTGTAATTTGATTGTGATTTAAATACTCATGAGCAGGCTGGATAGTAATAATCAACCAAGACTCCTCCATGTTAGAAATACGAGTTATACACTGTTTATATATAACATAACCACGATTATTTAAATAATAATAATGGAAGCTTTATATTATTATATATTAATCTATATTTTAGCCCTTTAAGCTCGTCGACACTCGGGCAGAACCCCGCAACTCAAGGCGTTGTTCCACAATGTGGGAAACTACCAGCACTACGTAATTTTATAATATAAAGTCGTTATTATTTAAAAAATACAATTTTCACAAACCAATAACGGGTTTCTATCAACGTATATAACGAAATCTAGCATAAACGCGAGAAACATCGAGGCGAGCGGGACTCGCCTCTCAAGCATTACATTTCAAATTAATTTATAATAACAAATTGTGTATAAAACAATATTTAAAGAAATAATAACGACGATAAGAGGCAAATAGATTTTTCAACACGGCGTTCGTTAGAGCAACTTTGGAGTCACTCTGCCAAGTCAAATTCTCGCATCGAGTCTATTTTTATAAATCAATCATTCGTGGAATCCATGAGCCTCATTCGACAATATAAACCTCTTTTAGAGGACAATAAAAGTCGTTTTACAAGTTTAACTAATGCAACGTTCTGAATTTTACGACGCACCTACACTGGAGAGGTATACGACTTTTTTTTTAAAAATAGCACAAACAACTAACAATGGGAATTACGGTGTGCGTTCATTAACTGCCACTGATTTATCTTTACTGCCGGTTTCACTACTAGAATGTTACAGTATCGATATTGGTACGATTTTTAGTCCCCCTAACGCTTTGAAACTGAGAAAAACAAACACACTAGTCGTTTCAATAAAGAATTTCACGACTGCCGTTTAACAGTTTGAAATAATTATAGTAAGTAAGCGTTTGGTAGATGGATTAGTAAACTGTTACTAGTTAATTTATTGCGTTAAACAATAATTGTAGAGAACATTTTGACTGCTTCTGCGGCCCATTGATTAACCGCTTAAGTTGTAACACAGGTCCCAAGTTCAATTCCGAGACTACTTGAGTAGTGGAATATATGTGATGGTTAGTACATATTATAGAGATAGGG
This sequence comes from Pharmacophagus antenor, assembly GCA_018245475.1. Taxonomy (NCBI): domain Eukaryota; kingdom Metazoa; phylum Arthropoda; class Insecta; order Lepidoptera; family Papilionidae; genus Pharmacophagus; species Pharmacophagus antenor. The sequence continues at coordinate 18,649 of DWQX01000516.1, read as the reverse complement.
AATTTTTTAAACGGCCTGGCTAGCGCGCATTTACCGCCATAACAGCATCGCTGTGTTCCAATATTTATACATGTGAGAGCCAAAAGTATTCTGAACTGACACCCTTGACTACCATATCCACCAAGTCGCCTGTTTGCTTAATACCGAAAACAACTTAAATAATTGAAAATAAATTATCGTCTCTTCGTCACTATTATTAGAGCTTAATTATGGATGTTGGTATTTTCATTATAATAGATATTTTGTAATCACCTTATACACATTATGTACGTCTTTTAAAACATTCTCATAATTTATATATCATTAAAAAAAATTGTCTTAACTTTTATGAAATATATTCTCCAACGCTGTCGTTTTTGTGCGATTAAATAAATAAAATAGTTAAAATGCTGTAATTTTAAATCGACCACGATGTATTGCGGTCGATGAGGGAAAGCAAAATTTATTTTTCTTCAGAAAAAGAAGAAACAAGCTACCAGTCACAGAAGATGTTAAACGAAAACTTACCAAGTTGTTTGAATACGCTAATCTAGGAAAACAGCTTATTACGTGGAAGCTTATTCAGATCCACCTTGAAAGAACCACGCTGTGGTCGGGGAACATAGGCCCCATAGAATTCCTCTCCTTAGATGTGCGCTTTAAAAGGGGGAAAACAAACGCTTTGTGCCAACGCGCGGGTTAGAAACAATGGTGGCTTCTTGAAACAAACTTTTGTAATTAACGTTTAAATACTTTTTTTGTTATTTAATATACCAAGTGCTTTACTGAAAGTTGAGAAGAAATGCATTCGTATTAAAAGGTCAACTCACGTTTTAGTAGGTTATTTTGAAAATATTTTTATTGGTCGTACAAATATCGTAAAAAGTTTTAACGAATATTCAGTTTATTGACATTTAACGCGATAACATTAGATAACAGAAATTACTATGAATTAAAAACAAATCATATCTAACGTTATTTTTAGACACGTGAAAATGTTTTAATGCGTCAAGCGTTAAGTCTTGCCCAGTAAGGCAAAATATTATCAATGATTTATTGACTAATCTTATACAACTTAGCTACTCTTAAACTGCGTCACATATCAATATTAAAACGGAGCTTATTATCCCCCGTAATCCTGAGGCTGACGAGTCAGAAAGATAAGACAATCTCTACACATCAGGGTTGGCAAATAATGTTATATTGTGTTACCCTGATTAGTATGATTATGTTATTATTTATAGTGATCACATTTTAGCTAAAACCATACTAAAATTTTAATATTTCTCTATTAGAAACAATATCATTAACCAGAATTTCGTCGAAAAACGCAGATATATCAGTGCATGTATTTGGTTTTATAACAACGACAAGTTACATCCACGTATTTGATTAGTTTATTAAACACAAACATATAGAACAAACCATTTTCATTATCCAAAAATTACTATGAAATTTATTGCTTCAACTGAAAGTATTACTATGTAGGTTTATAATTTATTGATCAACGATGTTGGTTGTATGTTGTGAAAAATAATAACTTTTATAACCATATACGTTATGCAGTTGTTATGATGTGATAAATGTTGTGTGTATTTGTTAAAGGTACTCGTAAGGACTATTTAATTCGAATATATATATTGTTTTGAACGTTACGTTAGTAGTATTTAGTAATATCAGTACTGTTCATACATCGTATCAATAATAAATAAATGACCAATTAAGATATCTTAGTGACGACCCTATCGCCGAAAATTCCAGAGAGTCCACGTGTAAATAACACGTCACAAACCAAGCATTCGGTGGGCCCGTTGTCACAGCGGTCCGCGCTGTAATACCTCACTCTGTGGCTCCCTTCAGCCGCACAGCGGCAGCGATAACTTATCGCGGTTATTGGATAGGACGTTATTGATTCTTTGATAACGTCCAACTTTCTAATGTACTGATTTTTATTCACGATTTAAAATGTAAATGTTCAATATTAAACCCTACATTTACGAACATTTTTTCTTGGTTTTCTTTTCGAGCTCATAGTACTGTATTACATTAAATAATCCTTTTTATAAAAATATAAAGAAGACGTTAGAGATGAAAAAATAAACTAAAAATTTGGTCATATATAAATAGTTAATTTTCGAATGAACGTTGTAGCGTCAAGATGACGCCTCCCGTAAATCTAGTGTTAAATGTCTGGTTGTAAATATTCGAAAATAATAATCGTTCAGTCTGATGCAATTACTGTAAATACTTTTTAAGGATAAACCTTACGGCATAATCTGTATGGCCCTAAGGAAAAACGGAAGCTCAATCCATTTCAATTAAATTTGTTATTCATCAACTGAAATGATAATGATACCAAAAATGATGAAACATTATACACTCATACACATGACTGCCGGAACTCAATAACGCTATTAGGTGAAAGTTTGGCAATTTATTGGGGGTAGCCAGGCAAGACGTGAATTATAAAAACCCTTCATCTTACCTCTAGTATGTATGTGACCTTAAAATACTTGAAAGGTGCGATAGAGTAAAATATTTTTCATGCAAATTTGTTTAATACTGTACTGTAATAATTTTACCTTAAATACGTCACGTCTAAAAAAAAATATCTTTTAATAAAGGAGATTACCTTGGATTAGTATTATCTTATCAACGCAAGTAATAAAACAAATTACTGCGCGAACTGTTAAAAATTATCATATAATTACCAAATTTGACAAACTTTATACTATTTTATCACATGTTGGTAATGTTCAAAAATTCATATAAAAACCTAAAAAAAAAGAAAATCAAATTCTTATTTACTAACAATTATTTTTATTATCATAACACCGTTTGACTTAATCCTTTCGCAATTACATAATGATATCATATCAAAATACACAATTCTTAATACCCTTTTATCGTATACAATGATTATTAATCTAAATAATATTAATTAAAAAACTTTCGAGGAGAGTATGTTTAATTATTTATAAAGCATATTTACACACATTTCTTTTTTTAATACAATTTTCAAATTTGTGCTTTTTAATAACGTTTGTGGCTCGCGAATGTGAAGTTGCAGGTTTGAATCCGCTATTCGACTTTCATTGTAAAATATCTCAATGTAATAACTCGTGTTTATTAAAAATAATCCATGCGGTTTCATACCATGCGCCACACCGTCATTCGAGCTAGCAAACAAAACAATACGCACTCACCTCGCGAGTTACATTTGATTAATAAAAATAAATGAACTGCGGCGCATCTGACCGCAGCAACCTGCGAGAAACTATCGCATTTTTTATTTACACTGTCAATGCAAAACGCAAACGGAAACAGCGGCAGCATAACGACAACAAATGAATGCACACAAACGCACTAAACTTGCATATCTAATGGCATTCGCGAAGGTTGCGACGAAGATACAGATAGGTTTTGTTGCTGGAAGAGAGAATAACTAGGTATTTCGTTGCCTAATGTCATGTAGGAACTGTTTCACGTTGTCGGATCAGTAAATAAAATTTTTTTTCAAAATCCTAAATTACCTACCTCATTTTTAAGAGCTGTAACCCAATCTATTCTCATTTGCTATGCAATTTTATTTTCATCTCAGTGACTTGAAATATCCTGCTTAGTAAAGTCGTGGTTAGTGATCTCCGTGGGACATTTTAATTAGTACCGTGCGCCATCGACGGTATGATTTCACGTCAATATCCGCTAAAGATATTTAAAATAGGGTTCAAACCGATATCAATGTACCGCATTCAAAGCGCAAAAAAAATCCATTACGAAATCGGCTCGACGACAATAGGAAAGCATCGCAAAGCGCACTTAGTAGTGCATCAACGTAATTACAATGCCATTTCCAGGCTCCCTATAGCATTAAATACAAAAGCTATGCAGGCCAATGCGACTACCTACGTACAAACAAACAACTTCTATCCGTCGATCGTAATTAGGAAGTATATGTTGTGCGATCCCACGCACGCCCGATACTGTTCTGTGAAATTATTAACAGCTAACAATTTCGGTTCGCTCTTCAATAGGATATTGTTTGATTTTGCAAATTCGATTGGTTAGGATCCTAAGGCCTTGTTTGTAATGAATGACGTCACAACGAACAAATGTGACTAGATATTAGTTCCGTGCCTTCAGGGCAAACTCAAACTCTTAAATTTACTACTTTGAATTTACATCATTGTATGCTGTATTGTATTTTTTCCTTTTATACCTTAGTGCTTTTATCAAAACTTTGTACAAAATTCAGTGTATATTATTGCTTAAATAGAGTATTATGCAATGTAACAACATTAAATCGACGTCGTGACGTAGCGACTAACATTTTTCCTTGTCCCTGGCTCAATACTGTGATGGAGTTTGGATGTTAAGTAAATTCTTTACGAATCCGTCTGCCTAGCTACCCTTATATTATCAATTTTCCACGATATCATTCATTTGTTAGCTCACTATAGATTAATAAAATTATAAACTATACATCATCATAATTTCGTTTACTTTTTAACATAAGTGTCCCCAATCCTCTTTGAGCGTAAATGGACTGATGCCAGTTGCGAAGAATAATTGTTGGCGTCCTTTTTTAGATAGATCCATCTGAAAAGCCACCTTACGTTGCCCTTACGAACACTTGATCTCCACTCCGGGATTTTTCCGGCCCATCCGTTTTTTGTGCTGTGCGATCCGTCCTTTAACACTTCGGTACCGCGCTCATGGGTCACGATATCGATTCCATAGGTGCCACTCGGATTAAATATATCGGTTGTTAAAAAAATATTTGCACTCTAATATTCTATAATGGATGATTAACGTAAGTACAACATAAGTTTTACATTATTTCTGTAACTACACACATAGTACGGTAGCGAATATAAGGGAAAAGCTCTTGATTGTAAAGTAAAATCAACGCTTGGCCGGCCATATGCATGTTCACGTCAGGCCGACGGCTATCGTTGACGCTGGTACCCAATTGGTTAATACCGGGAAAGTGTACATAAATAACGTAAAAGCTATATTTTAGTCCAAAAAAAACCTATAAATTAGGATGTTTGACGTATTTCTAAAAATTTAATATTATTAGAAGACACATCTCAGTTACAAGACAGATGCAATTTAACTATTTGTAGCTTAACCGGCAAGTTATGGATGGTATAAACAAATATATCGACTTGCAAATACTAGGCTATCATAAACAACTACAATACGCGATTGAATGAAACCCACCTCAAGCGGCGACATAAAATTTTACAGCTACTAGTTTGTACACGCGAAAAGGGCCCCGAGGGCGAATGTAAACGGCGTGTCGGGGCCGATTATTGAAGCCACGTTACGATAGTTATGCTCAATTATGTAGCGTGGTAGCGACAGCGTTGTCCGCTTCAGTCGACCGTCGATGTATTAATACGTGCTATTACATTATCCACACTAATAACGTATTAATGTTGTTTTTAATCATTCATGTATCATTTGATTATTGCAACCATATAGACATGAGAATAATATTTGCTTAAGTACAATAATTTATTATACTAAGTATAATAATTGTTTGTACTCATTGGAGTTATCAAATAATAAACTTAAAAAATGTTCATTAATGAAAATCTTTCACTGACAAGTTTATCTCCGAGTAAAATTCGACAACGTATTTTATTAAGGAAGAATTAAAGTAAAATGAAATTAAATTATGATTGAAGTAAAATTAAATTTATATGAAAAATTACATGAAATTAATTTTTTTTTAAGGAATAATGTATTATTTCATTACAGATATCTGTAGTTAAACTAAAACCGTACTCTCCCAAATGGACATATAGCATAGCAACTGAAAGCTGGATGTCAGTATGCAATAAATACTAATTAACCAAATGTACGCCAAGGCTGAATTAATATGGGGATTTGCTGACTAAGGAGCTATTAAGACTCAACTCTTTATAGTTTTATAAATTATTTTATATGGCAACTCTTGAGCCTATTAATGAAAATTGGCGATTAAATTAATACAATTGTGTAATATTATGAACGAAATGTAAGAAAATAAGAAAACGATAAAATTAGTTTTTTACTTTATTTAAACCACTCACTTTTGAAATCGTCAAAAGGAAGTTTACATTATATTGCTGATCTATATCTTTATGTAAGAATTACTTATTCGCAGTTGCCGTTTTAAAAATAATCGAAAAGATAAAAATCGACAGATGAGTAAAATCACCCACATCCATTCTCAAATTTCAGCCGTCTGACAGCAGCGTCCTCTGCGGAGAAGCGCGGGTTCCAACATGGCGGACGGAAGTGGATGGGCGCAGACAACACCGCGTTGTTCTCTATATATAGAATTGATTTTAAACGCGTGCGGTGCACAGAATAAACAACTTTGAGTTCAATGATGAAAAAATGCAAGTGTGTCAACAACTACAGTTACGACTATTGACCTTGTATACGAATATTGCGAACCTATTTTATAGGAAAATTTATTAAAAAATGTTTCAGAAATGAACTAAACTATCAGTACCATAATAATCCTTAAGATAATACGTCCCTTTGACATTGCTGTGCCTGCGATGTTTTAAATCGTTGACGCGTCTGTAGCAGTTATCGTAAAAAACTTGCACGCAGTAATTTTATAATTACCACAAGATATCATCGTGATCCTGCGGCAACTCATTACTGGACGTGTACTTATGCGAAGGTAGATGTTGCTGGAGTTCAACTTTTAAACATGTTTTTTTTTAATTCGTATTATTAGATCAAAACCAGTCACCAGTTGTGCACAGATGTTAATGGTTTAAGATTTTTTTATCGGTTATTGAATTAACACTTGACCGTTGTTTCACCTAATGTTAAGTGATAATGTGACCGGAGTTGGTGAAGCATGTTCGTCCAGAATACTTCATGGTTTAAGATAAGACATTTTCTTTGTTGTTGTAGTAGTAACTTAATTTAATAGGACCAATACGAGTAAAAAAACAAAAATTGTCGCAGGTTTTTGTTATTAAAACGACTACATGAGCTACGTATAAAGTGAACGGTGCATAAAACTGTATCAGGAAAATATTTCCATGCTTGTAAAATCACTTCGTCCCAGTGTGAAGGCCTTTCATACGATTATCGATACCGCGACCGCAGCGGATATCGCTCGAGACATTGACTTTTTCTAGACCGCAGCAAAAAGCATATTGATATTCAGCTTAAGCGAGGGTTCCACGATAAAAAAAACGTTAGGACCAACTTGCTAGCTTAAACTTTTCTTTCATAAATGACGAGTAGCTTAGCAAAGAATAAATCGTATACAATGATTTTACTAACTAATTTTATTAGGTGAAAAGCAATCTGATCTTGCATTGGAATTTTTTGTGTATGCAATTATTAAACCAGTAAACAAACCTAGCCACGTACAAAGCCGTTGTAGAAAAAAAAAATTAACAACATGGCGGAACAAGTGGCCCGAACAAATATAACAAAATCGTCGCGTTTGTTTCGAATGCGTTTCCGAAAATCAAGCAGGCGTAAAAATCTCGAACACGAAACGAATCCAATTCACGGGCGGACGGAGAGTATAATCTAAAAAAGAAATCACTCGCGGGGAATGGCGCTCACAATGTGTATTGTAATAGCATCACGTACTATAATCGATACCATTATGACATACAAAACAGAATTGCACCTAAGTATAATCCAATATTTATACGATCCGTGACTGCAACGCTTCGGATTCCAGTGGAAATCATTCTTTTGTCCTTATCACACAGTAGGATGAAAGTGAATGGGAAATAAGGATGGATGTTTATAGTACTTCATCTGTCCGTCGTGTTTGCACTCCCTCGCCTCTCACGACAGGTAAATTCGTCGACAAAAGCGGTGGGAGTCCGTGTTTATTATAAGGAATACCGAACTGCAGGTAGATGTTCATTGTATACGCGCCACCATCTAGCGAATAATAGAGTTTTAGGAAATAGCACAATGAGCGAGTAATTTATGTAGACTGCCATACAATATTTAACATAAATTTCGGGAAAGGTACCCGTGGATTTTTTTTTCATCGGCGCCGCCAAATCGTTGTTTTGGTTGACCATTCGTTTCGGTGTTTGCGGTTGTTTTTGTTTGTTTTACGGCAATTGGCGATTTACGGAAACACGTCCATCTCAATCTGCGATGCTATCTCGTATTATTTGTGGTGGACGGTCAGAGATAATTAAGTGTTTTACTCAAACCAGTTAACAGTCGCGATGTTAATCTAAGCGTAGAATTGGACGTAATGAGGTCGACTACCGCATCTACTTATGAATATTAAATTCTATGTTGGAGCGGGTAAAAATTTTGATGCTGTAATAAACTAAGCTTTATCTGAATTCTTGACGTCAAATGGCCATCAAATGAGGCACACCTTGTGCAGTAAACATAACTAATTGATCCGTTCAGTGATGTGTGTCGCACGAAGAATAGGGTGGAGCGTTGAACTTCAAAAGTAAAGCTGTGACGTCAAACTCTGTGTGTAATAATATTTAAACGTACATATTAATCAAAATTAAAAACTAAAATCCGTAACCAAATAGACATAAGTGTAAAAATTGCGTGGCAATGCAATATGAGACTGCTTTAATAGTGGGCATTGAATAAATAGAGATCCTTTTCACCGGTGCTGTAGCATAATACCGAAAAAATCTCAATAGTGACCTACCTGAGCTGACACCTGCTGAGACGCAGCAATGTATTAGCACGCCCATCGCAAGCGCCACGTGAACACGTCACTTTACTTTGCACTTTTATTGCTGGATGATACAATTAATCTAATATTGGATGAAACCAATGGATGAAAACATGCCATTTTTATTTTTACCACCCATATCGTCTTGTTGATGTATCTTGTAGTCACTGACATGTAATTCGTATGAAATACAAAATTATGCATTATGACATCGTATATAAGACGCATATTTTTGCAAGTTTTTTTGTTTAAAATATTTAAACATTAATATGGGTGTCTCTTACCTCGCTTTCAGTCCAATCGATAAGACTAGACTTCTCTTCTAGAAGGTTCTCGGAGCTCCGTTTCTCGTCCTCACCGTCACCCTCGTCCTTGAACACCTTCACCTCATCCGTGGAGCCCAGGTCGTCGCCGCCCGAGCTCGCCGCTGAACTCGAGTGCGCATGAGGCATTTTCAAGAACCCAACGCCCCAACTTCCATTATCCCATCCTTCAACACCGATTCATTACCACTATCTGTTATCCATGACCACTCACGATTCCATTTTGTTCGTATTTCAAATTCAAGAACTCACTGAATCCTATATCGGATATTAGTTGCAAACATTAGCTAATGTTTCGAATGTTTCTCACTAATCTAAATTAGGCGACCGCTATTTTAACTAAACTAAAATGAGATCACAGATAACTTTTGTCAGGTCGAACTTAAAATGCTAAGGTTAGAGAGTCCCGTTCGATTTTGTGTTGAGTTGCACCTGGAATAAAAAAGAAAAAAACCTTATTAGTTATATCCTTTCGGCCCTGTTATTTTATAAAGACGGTAAGCTCGCCATTTTACGCAGTTATATTTTGCCGTCCGCGTATTTCGGGTCAAGAAGCTTGTCAAGTGACGTCGACAGCCTCTCTTGGCTTTGGGCCAAGTATTGCTGAGAAAACCTCTCGCGAATAACGCATTGAATATATAAAAAAAAGTAAGTACGTATGTTTTAATTATTGTAAGATTGATTGGAGCACTTAAAATATGGTATATATAAATATGGTATATATAATAGCAAAACTTAAAATATGGTGAACGATGAAAGACAATACAAAAAACGACAACAAGCCTGTCATGAATTCATAAAATCATTACGCATATATGTGACATTACTGCATAGTTCGTACGTCATGTCATCCACATCATTTCTCATTCATTTTCTTATACGACATATTTTCTGTTCATATAATTTTATGATATATACATATCCATATAATAAACCTTTTTGTATGTACGTCATGTCTTACATGTTATAACTACTATTAATTTTTACGTTTAAAAATTAGTAATACATTCGATCATCATCAAGGAAGATATAATGAAAATATAAGAACCGTTAAATATATTATCTCATTTTCATCGATGTCAAGTTATGTAATGTAACCGATATAAGATATTGTATCATCAAACAAATTATTGTCGACCTATCTCACGTAACAAAAGGATGTAGATCGATTTAAAAATTGAGATTTGTTTGTTCGAATGATAAAGGCACATACACGCACACACGCGTCGGCGCTGCGCGCACGCAATTGTCGGTTGCATAGAATGCATTTGTCATAGTTGGTATGTAGTAAAGGTTTGGTGCAATATGAATAATGTCGACCGACACGCCCGGGGAGAGTTATGCATGTCAATGATGCCGTGTTGAGTTACGAAGCGCTAGAGCTCTTTGTTTTAATAGGCCTGCTTTAATGAGCGGCGCGGTTGGCAACGTACGGAAAGGATATCGCCGGTGGGAGCATAATTTCGTATTTTCCGATGAAAAACCTCCTTTTCAGGAAAAGTATTAGAGCATTACTTTCATTTAGCACGTGGTAATTCGTAGGTATTTTTTTTCATTCAAAAGAAAACGTTCGTGATGGTAAATAACGCAAGCGGGTAGGGAATTAACTGTCGCGCGGTTGATCTCGATGGTAGGTAGATAAATAAAGTCTTTAATTTGCTATATTACTATGAGTGCAGAAAATGCTTGCTCACTTACTACTCCCTCTTCATCAGTGATAATTACACATAATGCTCTGTCATGCATGCGCTAGTCTACTAGCTGACTGTAGATAAAACTCACATTTCGATTGATACAGTCTGCATAATTTCCATTATAGCTTCGCAATAAGCTCAACAATTCGCGAACATCGTTAAAACGTGTATTTTTCAGTATTTCATTTTATTTGAATATTTTAGAAACTTTTTTTTTATTTTAACTTCTAATTACCGTTAGATGATATTGTATCATTTCCACTTCTTTACCAAGACATGTTATTATAATATTTATAATCAATATTAGCTAATCACTTTAGCAATTTTGCTAAGCTTCGTTACCGTTCAACCGAATTTCATTGCGATAATTGGTATAAAATAAATGTAAACTAGCGAGACGTCTTGGCGATCCAGCTAGTTAAATATGAAAAGATTATTGGACCTGGGAAAATAAAAAAAAATCATAGACAACTCTGTCTACTAGTTGTAGACAATATATGCTAAGTTTACGCACCGTATCTCCCATTCCCATAACACAAATCTACATGAAGTAAGTAAATTTCCTTGTACAAGAACCATTCCGTTTTATTTACATGAAATTAACTGTAAAAATAAAGGCTTTCCTTAGAAAACTAACAATAATTATGTTAATGAATATAAAAGTTAGTAATTTATACTGCTTTATTCACTATGCTCTTTGTATTAATATTTAAATTCGTTATTATGTAGTTAGGTGGTACATATATGAAGAAGTGCATACATGTAAAAGCAAGACTTAATTCTCTAAAAATTATGCGACATAGTTTTCTTCCACAGATTATTAAAAAAAATTAGGTATTCGAATTTCAAGTTATTTATTTTAGAACGCGTCTATATTGCAAGATAAATAGCTCCACCTACGGCCACATAAAGTGCACAATTTATGAACACAGCTAAAGAAACTTATTTACAGCCTATTTAATAATGATTAATGTCATTAAGGGTCTTGATATTAACTAGTTTTTTTTTCATACAGTAGAAATAGTTTTTTTGTGTCGTCGAACAACAATGATTATAAGAAAAAGGTTTTTTATAAATTAAAATGTTTTTTATTTAATTTTAATTTTACTCGTATCTAAATGTTTAAATTTAGAAATCAAAATACACTTTTAACTGTTTACTTCTTTTACATGATAGCGTTAATTATAAAAAAGTTATTTTAGAATGTTGTATTGTGCACGAGTGGTACTTCATAGTGAAATTTTTCCATTTAAACTCTGTTTATAAATCTGAATATACGGTATTCATTTATATTAATCTGTGGCGTTTTTCCCAGCGTTGATTGGATGACGCTTTGACGGATACGTAGAATTCTCCTATCGCATGCGTCAAAACACAAACTTTAATGACAAGCATGTAAACCGTCTATAATTTTTTTATTTAAGTACATTATATTACAACAATTGCAGAGTATTTAACCCACAACTTTTAATTAGGTTACTAAAACACTAAAGTTTTTGTAACTCACTCAACATCTTTTATCAAGTAAAACAGACTCATAAACTTCTATAAAAAATTAAAAACATTATCAAATATTTAATACAAATTTAAGAACCGATCCTTAGGCATATTGATTAACAAAATACTGTGTCGCGTGGCGAATCTACGAAATTCCTAGCGCGCTAGCAATCATAATAGTTCGACAGGCAACGCGCCATTAGCATCGAGGAACTGTCTCGTACATGCATACAATGCAAACGGATTACGTTCGCGGCTACACCTATAGGTGTGAATTTTATGTACACTGACTAACAAATTATACGTGTCGGGGTGTATATGGCTTTTAATCTATACATTTATGCAACGTCCTATAAGATCAAGTGTACCAGAAAGTTGAATTATATTATACGCAAGATTTACTTAACGCACTATCGGCGGGATGGGTATACATACTTTTTGCTCATATTTGCGCTTACGAAAGACTGATATTTTCCGAATTTTATTAAAATCCTTTTGTTCATTTTTCATTCAATTTGCTCAGTTTTCATATTTCATTAATTATCGCTTGTTAGATGTGCGATACAAGCTCATGACTTTAGCCGCCAATAGTGTGTTAAGTATTATAGTTGTTGAGCTTTAGCTACTCAGTTACACAAGCATAATGTATCAAATTGTAATGACACGTCTTGACGGTCAATAGTTTACTATATTTAAGGTATATTTTGCCAAACTAAGTCACAATTTCTTTTGCTAAACTATACAAATAATTGCTTAAGTTATACGCGAAATATAACTAATATGTAATTACAAATCAATAGAAACGTAAAAAATGTTACATGAACATAATGATTATTTGATCAAATCATCACCGTATAATTTGACAAACAAAAAATCAATGATAAATTAATTTCTTTCCTGCAAGAAAACTGCGGCACAATTTATACGTTCGTATACATCTCAATGATAATCAGTTAGCAATAACCGTGGCCTGTTCCTGTCCCCGAGGCGTATCGGCGTCAGATCCAGTGACGGAAACCAGTTGCGAAGAGTGATGGCGTGCTACTAAACGCAATGGCCGGCGTAACTCTCGAGTGTTAATCGTTACGTTATAACTTAGCGGATTTGATTCCATCGAGCTTAATGAGACTTTGGTTATGTTTATGATTCATTACGTAACTTGAGGCAAATAAAATCTAATTTATATAGATTTTAATTTGTGAATATTATGGAATAACCGAACGTCATTATTGATAAAACGGATATTTGTGTCCTGACGAAAGGTAATGAAGAAAAGTAAACGATCTTAAGGCTTAATGATTAGTTAGAATGTGGCTGGAACCTGTAAAAATGTGGTTTTAATAAGTATTTATACTGAATAATTTTCTCAGCAATAACATAAATAGGGTACTTCAATAAGTATACGTTTAAAGGGTAGTGGTATCACCAAACTGGACGTAAACTGAAATGAACAATAGATAGCCTGGCATTGTACAGTGAAATAATATGCCTTATGGTGATGGGCAATACGGCTGCAATTTATATTAACATAAACAATTAAATGAAGACAGAATTAAAAAGTAATATTTATGTATTTAAAAAAAATTAAATCGTTTATTATATTTGTGTGTTGTCTTTTGGGTTTGCCTTATACTTATGGCGTGATTACGGAGGCTGCTTCTGTCGGAAAATTATCAGCAAAATGTTATGAATAGAGATAATTAGCTAAAACATAATTTTATCGATCCTCAGATATGTGAATACATTGATCACCCGTTCGAATGAAAAATACTCTATGTGTATGACGCATTTGTATCCTACCATTTGGCAACGTGAGTGAACATATTTTTTTTCCAACAAAAAATATATCACACCGCGAGTAGCTCCGTTGGTTATTTCCAGGCATTTATTATTATAGCTAGATTGGATGTTGTGGCAGTTTTCCAGAACATTCGATTAATGATATTGGTCGAAGCACTTTGCCTTTAAGCAACTAATGCATTTGAAAACACAATTATGATAATTCACACGGCCATCATATCATTTCGCGCAAATTGCCGGAAATGTAATAACTTATTAAATATAGATATTATTGGATGTTTTAGCGTTATTAGAATTTAATAAACCATTGCAATTGTTACTGGTTTGATTTGTTATGAAAACATTCGTTTCGTTCCAAATAACATTGCATCGTTATAAACACACTATCTATCTGATTATATTTATATTTAAGGGATAAATGTTTTTTCATTAACACTTGATTTACCGACGCTTTTTGCGGTTTTCTTTTCGAGTCTGTAGTAGTATTGTGCATTATCATATACTTATTTTCACTGTTTTGCAATAAAATGTATAGAATAATGTTGCCAGAGGCGGTATAAAAAATAAAAAAGTCAAAAGGAATATTATTATACGGATCTTTTGGTTAGTCCGTCAATATAAAGGCTCTGGTAAATCCAGTCTTAACACTGTTAATGTATGGTTAAATTGTTAATTTACTATTCAAACATATTTTAAAGTTGTCCTGAATAAAAGGGAGTTTTAGGTGGTTCGTTTTATCTTAGAATTGAAATGTTTCTAAATTGTAATAAGATAGTATATAAGAAGAGTCTTCTTTATCTCACTTACACGCTACGGAAAGTACGGATAACATTATTTTCATTTTTTTTCTGTGGTATAAAAAAATACGGACGGAATATAAACTTAATATAAAAAGTATCACTACCGATCCAGTAACAGTCTACACGGATTTGCAATATTGTAATAATGTTGTATATAGTTATGTACGACTAACAATTCATTAATTCGTTAACTCAGCGAACTTAATATCTCATTAGATCAGTAATTTCACATAATACACAGCACTTCTACAATGAAATTAAACAATAATAATAATTTTATTAATATACTAATCCAGTATCTGACCCGTTCCTGTTTTGTTTTTGAATGAATCAGTGCTGTGTCGAAATACAATGGTAACAACATTTTAGAATTATTTAGCTAAAATTCAACAATTAAAAGTATTCAACGGTGAGGTAACGCGAGACTGTATAACGCGGACGAACAATTTGGAATATTCGTAAATAGCATATATCACAGCGGGCAATAAACAGACACTCGAACAGTAAAATTGTAAATGGCAATACTTTGGCCGTGGCTGTTGTAATGGGATCTTGCTTAGGTATCGCTTTTATGGTTGATTTTACGATTTCGCTATGCGAACGCGTCGACCGGGCGCATCGCGCGACCTGCGGTTGACTTCTCTTTTATTTAATATTTTTTTATTTTTTATGCTTATTTTAATTTTTAATCGGCTAAGAATAAATATGTTGAAAAAGACCGAACTCAAAGCTCCTAACTCACACACTAAATAATTTTATCTATATATAAAACTACTCCTGTTTAGACTAATCCTAAACAGGATTTGTACTGTATGTATCGTTTAATATGTATTTTTTATGGTAATAGCTTAGTAATTTAAGTTGCTTCTCTAAATCATTAGCTTGAGCACGACTATTATCAGGAACTATCTTCTCTTTGGTTGGTAACTTTATTAAACTTATCCCCATCATAAACATTTGCCTTACTTCCATAGGATTGCAAGGCAAACGAGCGAGTGGTCTCTTAAATAATCAAAACATGATTTGTTCTATTAGGGAAATAATTAAATATTATTAACTAAAAATTCTAATTCAAAATGTTATTAACACATACCAATTTTTCGTTCATTCAATTTTGTAAACGAAGGTCTAGTGTATAAACATTTTAAAAAGATACCTCTATAGACTTACCATAAAAAAGTTATTATCATACATGAAATATCATAAATCGAATAATAGAATATTCACCATGTAAGAAGTTGTAAAAACGAAGTAAAAATCATAGAAACTGTTTAATGTTATAGATATATTGTACATGGTTATTTAATTATTATTTATTATGATATGCTCGTGAAAGAAGTACCCAATTTAAATTATATAAATGTACCAGGATATAACAATCATTACTGTTATGTTAGTTTATGGCTAGATTATAATTCTGGTTAGGGTTACCACAAAAACTATCTTTAACTGGCTACGAGTTTCATACCATACCAGTAATTTTAAATGAACATTTTATGGTAAAAAGTTTATTAATTAATAATATGAAACATATTTAAAGTAAAGTATCTTTTATTATAGCATCACATATGCACGATTGTATTTTTAAACCATATTTATTAAGGTTTGAATAAAATATATTTATCATGTAAGACAAAAAGTAACGTTATACTTCTTACACTCCTTTACTACACGCAGGACACAACATTACTCTTTATTCTGTGTATTATATATAGCTTCCTTTTAACTCATGAGATTTTGCTCATTAACCGGTTAACTTTGTCGTCATAATTTTGAATTTTCTTTTCATCTCAATTACATAAGTAAAAAAATATTACCAAGCGTTTGTACAACATACTACTACAATGAAAAATAAATCGTGTAACTTATAGTAATATTTTTTATATAATCTATTGTTAGACGTAATTTTAAATAAATGTGTTTTTGATGGATCGTAATATTTTATCATTGACGGATATGGTCGTCAAACACACTTAACTGGTTAAGAAAAATTATACCGATTATAATATGAAGCTTTATAACAAAAAGAGTCGCTAATTTTCAACGGTAGATAAGAATTAACCATTTGAACTGATTTTTATAATCAGATGAAAAATGTGAAAAAATCGTGAAACTGAAGAACATATATTTTAAACAGTTAAGCGTATCTGACGACTTTATCCGTCATTGGTAAAATATTAAGACAGGTGAAAAAACTAAAACATAAAAAATATATACAATAACATTTTTGTATTTGATTGAATTTCATGAACGTATCCGATCTTTTAGTTTTCATAAATAACATAATTGAGACGAAAATTTTAAAACAGGATACCGGAATTTGAAAAATCCGTACAAACTGATACAATGCGTTGTTAACCTACCTTAGTAATACGCGATGGCGAGTGCTTTTAAATAAGCGTCTAATGCATTTACATTAGAACGTAAGGATAGGTTAGAAAATAACTGCCGCCTCGAACGCTGGTGATGAAATGTAAGTATCGGGAATTCTTTAAGAGGTTATATTTAAATTAATGACGCTACACTAAGCCTTTTAAGTAAATGTGTATATAATAACATCTTATATACTAAGTACTTGCTATAATATTACTTACCGTGAGAGTTTGTCTGTCGTTGTAGCGCAATGATTTACGAGATGCCATGTAACACGGGTATGATTTCGGGGACACACGAGTAGTGCAGTCTGGACGGTGCTAAGAATTTTTCGAACCCGCCTGGCTAGCAACCGCCCTTAATGTTAATATGCGTAATAATATATGTGTCCTGCAGTTATACATGTGTGAACCAGAGTATTCTGGGCAAACATGCTTCAACATGTACCTCGTTGTCACATAAGATCATGTGAAATTGTTGTCAAGTTAATACTAGATAATTGCTTTTAAAAATAAATTCGCTTTGCTAGCTGTAGATAAACTTTTTAATTAAATTAATGAAATGATGACTGAGAAAAGAGTAATAATAATAATGCTAGTCATTCCATTTTATGAACAGAAAAGTATTTTCATAAAATTAAATAACAAAATGGGAAAGGGTCTATGGATATGCCGAAACTAAATCGTCTTAAACAATCTTCCAATTATTACGATTCGAAGTCACAACACAATATGATCGGTAACGTTGATGTGATTGGGTAATAAGAAAAATTTATTTATCATACATATAATTTAACAAAGCAAACGCGTTGTCATCTGTGAAAGTCAAAGAGATGTTTTAAAAATCATTTAATATAAATAACCCAAATTTCAAAATGGGATTCACAAAATAAAATACATATATTTTTTTAATTAAACCTATGAACTTATCCCTCGTGTGTACTCGTAATATGACTAACTTATAACAGCTCATTTTGCATCGTGAGCAATAAACAATGTTTAATTAAGTGTCATTGAAGTCATTCTAATCGTTTCAAGTATTGTAATAATGATTCAATGATAAAGTACTGCACGATCTAATGTGATTGGAAAACATTAAACTATTTGCCGCATGGAAATATAGGCTCCGTGTTGATGAACAACAGACTATTAATGTTAAATATATATTTATAGCAAAAACAATATATTTCTGATATTCGTTTCAAGTTTAAGTACTTTCTGTTCGCGAAACATAATCACAGAATAACACGTCACACATCTGTCCTTAATTGGTAACTTGTGCAGATTCCGATCGTGTAACGACATTTTAGTCCTCGATAATTCCAAATCTACATAGGGCAATACCCCTACATATTGCGGAAAGTAATAAGCACGAATTGGTTTATCTTCATAACTTATCATGCGTTGTGGGGCGAATAACGGATTTAGTTAACAAAAATGGGGGGGGGGGGGGGGGGGGGGGGGGGGGGGGGGGGGGGGG